>PVIC010013970.1:0-11691 GCA_004025085.1 Thryonomys swinderianus
AAAAAAAAAAAAAAAAAAAAAAAAAAAAAAAAAAAAAAAAAAAAAAAAAAAAAAAAAAAAAAAAAAAAAAAAAAAAAAAAAAAAAAAAAAAAAAAAAAAAAAAAAAAAAAAAAAATCCTACAGAAAATCGGTATAGGGGGCTTTATCTAAATATAATAAAAGGCTAAATGGACAAAACCTGAAAGCTTTTACTCTAAAATCAGCAACAGGATAAAGTTGTTCACTTTCACCACTCTTACTCAAAATAGTTCTGGAAACATTAGCCAGAGAAATCAAACAAAGAAAGAACTAAATGCAATAAGGATAAGAAAAGGAAATTTTGGGCCGGGGGGGTTAGCTCAGTGGTTCCGGCGTCTGCCTCGCAAGCACAAGGTCCTGAGTTCGATCCCCGGTAACCACATATAATGCTGGGCGTGGAGACACGCCCACCAACAATCAACACCGCATACCACGATGCCGGGCGTGGTGGCTCACGCCTGTAATTCCAGCACTCGGGAGGCAGAGACAGGAGGATTGCTGAGTTCGTGGCGGCTTGCCTGGGCACCATAGTGAACTCAGGGCCAGCCTGAACTACAAAGCGAGACCCTGTCTCAAAAAGCAAAAAAAAAAAAAGGGAAATTTTAAATTGTCATTATTTGTGCATGACATGATACTCACCATATAAGACCCCAAAAGCTCCACCAAGAAAATTTTAGATTTAATAACCACAATTCAGTAGTGTAGCTGGATACAAAGTCAACAGTCAAAAATCTAGCCTTGGGCCGGAGATTTAGCTCAGTGGTTCCGGCGCCTACCTAGCAAGCACAAGGTCCCTGGTTCGATCCCTGGTAACCACATACAGCAGTACTGGGCATGGTGACTCACGCCCACCAACAATCAGTACCACATACCACAGTGCCAGGTGTGGTGGCTCACATCTGTCATCTAGCATTTGAGAGGCAGAGGCAGGAGGATTGCTGAGTTCAAGGCTTGCCTGGGCTCTATAGTGAGCTCAGGCCAGCCTGAATTACAAAATGAGACCCTGTCTCAAAAAAAAAAAATCAGTAGCCTTTCTGACAACCAATACCAGTTAATGAAATTCAAGATGTAATTAAGAACCTACCAATAAAGAAAACCCCAGGTCCTGATGGATTGATTCACTGCTGAATTCTACAAGAAATCATTGAGTTTGTGTATGAGTAGCAAACACACTGAGAGAGAAATAAGGGAAATAACACCTTTCACCATAGCATTAAAAAAGAAAAGAAATATGTAGGACTCAGTCTAACAAGAATGTAAGAGACCTATACACTGAAAAATACAGTACTCTGAAAAAGAAGATTGAAGAGGATATCAGAAAGTGGAAAGATATCCCATGTTCTTGGGTAGGAAGAACTAATATAGTGAAAGTGGCCTTAATTCCAAAATTGTTATACAAATTTAATGCAATTCTGATAGAAATTCCAATGGTGTATCTCACAGAGTTAGAAAAAAAAAATCCTAAACTGATTTGAAATCAGAAGAGATATAGAATTGCAGAGGCAATTTTGGGCAACAAAGGCAAGGGGATGGGTGTCACAATCTCTTGAAATTATACTACAAAGCTACTGTGATTAAAAACAGCATAGTACTGGCAAAACAAAACAAAACACAAAAATACGCAGACCTGAAGATCAGCAGAAAAGATTAGAAGATGCAGAAACAACTCCAGACATTCCCACCTTATTTTTAACAAAGGAATCAAATACCCTTATTGGAAGCCAGATAACCTCTTGGTTATCTGGTATTGGAAAAACTGGTTTTCTACATGCCAAAGATTGAAACTAGACCCATACACTAACCAAAATCAAAATGGGTCAAAGATCTAAATATTAAAATAGAAACAGTAGGGCTGGAGATTTAGCTCAGTGCTTCTGGTGCCTGCCTAGCAAGCTCAAAGTCCCTGGTTCAATCCTGGGTAACCACATATAACAGTACTGGGTATGGTCACTCACACCCACCAGCAATTAGTACCACACACCACAGTGGTGGGCGTGGTGGCTCACGCCTGTAATTCCAGCACTCCGGAGGAAGAGGCAGGAGAATTGCTGAATTCAAGGCTTGCCTGGATTACACAGTGAACTCAGGGCTAGCCTGAACTACAAAGTGAGACCCTGTCTCAAAAAAAAAATATAAATAAATAAATAAAGAAACTCTAAATCTTCTAGAAGGTAGAATAAGTAGAACTCTTGAAGACATTGGTGGCTGCAAAGAGTTTATGAACAAAACATAATCATTCAGGAAATATCACAAGAAAACAACAACTGGGATCTCATCTTACTAAAAAGATTTTGCACAGCAAGAGAAACCACCAAAAGAGTGAAGAGAGAACCCACAGCATGGGAAAATTTTTTTGCCAGCTATTTATTAGATAAAGGACTACTCTCTGAAGTACATAAAGAACTCATAAAAACCAGATCCCCCCAAAATTTGAAGACTAAGGGGCTGGGGGGTTAGCTCAGTGGTTCCAGCGCCGGCCTCGCAAGCTCAAGGTCCTGGGTTCGATCCCCAGTAACCACATATAATGCTGGGCGTCTCCTCAACACCGCATACCACAATGCCGGGCGTGGTGGTTTACGCCTGTAATCTCAGCACTCTGGGAGGCAGAGACAGGAGGATTACTGAGTTTGCGGTGGCTTGCCTGGGCACCATAGTGAGCTCAGGGCCAGCCTGAACTACAAAGCGAGACCCTGTCTCAAAAAAAAAAAAAAATTGAAGACTAGGTTTTAAAATGTGCCCTTCTCAGATGAAGAAATAGAAATGGCAATAAACATATGAAAAAATCCTCAACACTGCTGGTATTTCAAGACATGTAAGTTAATGCTGACACTCCACCTCACTCTAGAAAGAAATCAATCAATAATTTGCTGCAGGGAAAAAGGAACCCTTTTTTACTCTTAGTGGGAGAGAAGTCAGGTAAAACCACTGTAGAAATCAGTGTGGAGATTCCTCAAAAAACTAGAGCTAAGGGCAGAGGATATAAGGGCTCAGTAGTGCTGCCTCCTGCCTCGAAGAGCAAAGTTGAATTCAATCCCTGGTACTGAAAAAAAAAATGAAAACAAACAATCAATCAAACTAACAAACAAAAGTCTAAAAACTAAAACTAGAGGCTCCATTTGACCTGGTATTCCCTTTCGTGGTTTCTTTCTGAAAGAATTAAAAGCATCATTCTACAGTAATACATGCACACTCATGTTTATAGCAGCAACATTTATAAAAGCTAAATCTTGGAAACAGCCCAAGTGCCCATCAACCAGTGAGTGGATAAAGAAGATGTGGGCTTTTTCTTTTCTTTTCTTTTCTTTTCTTTTTTTTTTTTTTTGCACAGTGGAGTACTACTTTGCCACAAAGAAAGATGATCTTCAGACATGTATAGATGAAGGGATGAACCTTGAGATCATACTCTTAAGTGAAATAAACTGGACACACATGTTTAAATACTACATTGTTTCTCTGGGGCAAGAAATTGAAAATGAAAATAACATTGATATGTGTAATGGGAAAGAAATATTCAAATGGGAAAGAGAATAGGGAGAAAAGGAGGAGAACAAGAGAAAAAGACAAGAAAAAAGTGAAAATAGAAGAATAAAGCAAACAATGCCTTTGTTCATAGGGAGGAGAAGAGCGGGGGAGGGTTGGGAAAAAGAGGTGGGTTATATCATGTAGGTTGCAAATTCCCTATGATGAGTGTTATCATTATGTATTCCTAAAATGTACCAGTAAATATTTTACATAAGGAAAGAATGTACATTTTGGACAGCAAAAGGGAATTATGTACAAAGCCTGTTTTTCCTTGTTTAGTAAAATTCTTTGCCCTATTTTCTGATCCCTTCAAGTCTAAAACCACACTCAGGCTAGCGTATGTGTGGGGGAGTTGGAATTCTGAATGAAAGATCCCAGCTCAAGTTCTTTCCCAACTGTTTGGGATTGTGCAAGACACTTTCAAGTAATGTAGTTTCCTCATTTGTGTCTTTTGTTATGGTTTGTGTCTGGACAGCTGTGTGAAGAGGGTGCTAAGAAAACGCATTCTTCCTGTGGAGAGGCAGAAACCTTTCAGAACCGCAGATCTTCAGTTCCTACGCGGACCCACTGATTATGAATCTGCTCTTTGGAATTTCCAGGGGCTCACAAAGGTGCCTTTACCTCTCAGAAGCATGGGCCTGGGCCTGTGGAGCCCCTTCCTGGCCCTCCTCAGGTAGTACTGATTGTCAGGATTTGCGCAAAACTTGCACACCCCCATAACGCTAAAACTAGCAATAAAAATCCCACCTTGGTGGGAGTGAACCACCTTTGGCTGGAGCCACAACCCCAGGTTCTTTTGGGAAACTTTTAAATCCCCTGAGAGTTTCAGGGTGTGCTCTAAAGTCCATTCCAGGATCAGAGCCAGTGTGTTTGCAGGATTCTCAAGTCATAGTAAATCATTCACCCAGTGGGGGACCCAAGAGAGATTCGCAAGAGCTCTTTAAAGTCTGCTGGAAAAGAGCCGTAAGAGCCCACCACCCCTTCACCACCATATCTGTTTTTAGCTCCTGTTCCAAGTGATTCCTTTATTTCCTGCTCTTCCACTAGGAGACCCCAGGGGGCCTAAGGAGACCCCTGGTGACCACCTGAATTGGGAGAGAAGAGATAAGGACCTTGAATACATTGCTAGAGAGAAAGAAATAATAGATGTCAAAACAGTTCTGATTGTCCAGGCTGTAACCACAACCCTGTGTGTTCCTCAGGATGTGTGCCTAAAAGGGCTGCTTCCTTTAGGGGATCACTTGGAATCTGAACACAGAAAGTGTCCCTGAAGCCCTCTGCAGAGAGCAGCATCCCTCTTCCAACACTAGCTGCTCCTAGGGGCAGTGTCGCTCTTCTCTCCCTCCATCTGTCTTCTTATAAACTTGACAGGTAGCACCAAGCCTACGTGGCCAGGTACTATGGTCCCTTGGCTTCTGGCATTGGGTCGTCCCCTCTCTCTTCAGCTCCAACAGGCGACTGTGCTGGTACCCAACTCTGACCTTGGCTGTCCAGCCTTCATTTGCTACCCTCTCTCTCTTAGGCCTGGCTTCTTAAGTTCTGGGAAACCGGTTTGCAAATCTTTCTATGGGAGCATATGTGATACCTATGGGGGTTCAGTGCCTGATGCCAAGTGAAAGATGGAGAATGGATGAGGACAACTTCTGCCTGTCCTTGGGAAACTTACAGATATCACCCAACTGATCCTGGCAACTCCCACTTATTTATAAACTAATCAACTGTGCTGGTTTTTTCTTTGCAGGGGCTGCAAACTCAGCCCCTGGGTTGGCAGAGACCTGAATTCACATCTTGATTCCCTCAGTTCCAGGTTCCAGAATGATCTGGCTTTGTCCTATTAATTTTTGTCCTCAATTTTTCACTCTTGAAAATAAAGATAAGCTGGGGTAGATGCCATACACCTGTAATCACAGCATGCAGGAGGCTGAGGCAGGATGGCCATGAATTCAAAGCCAGGTTGAACTATACAGTGAGTTCAAGGTCAACCTGAACTACATAGCAAGACTCTATATCAAAAATCAAAAAAAGGAGCCGGGCGTGGTGGCTCACGCCTGTAATCCCAGCACTCGGGAGGCAGAGACAGGAGGATTGCTGAGTTTGAGGCTTGCCTGGGCTACATAGTGAGCTCAGGGCCAGCCTGAACTACAAAGCGAGACCCTGTCTCAAAAAAAAAAAAATCAAAAAAAGGAAACACATAGCAAACCATTTATCAATTGTTAACTATGTAGCAGGCACTGGTATAGGTGCTTTGTTTTTTAACTTGTTTAATCTCATTGCATCCTACTTTTTCAGATGAGGAATCTGAGGCACAAGGGTCAAGGGTCAGGCAGCTAGAAACACATGAGGCTGGGGTTGAAACCAGGCAGTCTGTCCCCACAGCCTGCATTCTTACTTTTCTTACTGTGAAGTTCTGAACAGTGTGATGATTATGAAAATGCTTTGGGAATGAAGCACTTTATAAGAGATTATTACTGTTATCCAACTCTCTTGGTGTTTGGTCTCCAACTGGCATCCTGAATGTCGTCTGGCAAGTCATGGAGTTAATGAACTATTTTAAATTTCCAGAAGTCTTTGAATCACTGCTTGCTGTTTGTGACTCAGAAAATATATGTTGAAGTTCTAGCCCCTCAAAAATGTAATCTCATTTGGAAATAGGATCTTTGTAGTGCTAGTCAAGCTAAAATGAAGTCATTAGAATGAACTTTATCCAACACAACTAGTGACCTTATAAAAAGGGGAAATGTGGACACTCACAGGAAGCAACTAGTGTGAGCAGCTTAGAGCATAGCCGGTCCAGGAGAATGGAAGATACATTAGGAGTTTCTGAGGCAAAGTGTGAAGCTTTATTCTAACACCAGCAGAACAGCCTGGGATCTCTTGGCAAAGGCTGGTGCTCAGTTCTGCTCAAGCCAGACTTTTATGCTCTTGTTATAGAATATTCTTGAAGTTAGGGGTGGAGTTTCACTTAGTATCATCTCATTGGTTAGTCTCAGCAATTCTATTGGTTACAAGTTTACACGTCTCATTGGCTAGTAGAGTGGTATAGGCTACAAATTCCATTGGTTAGAACAGTGAACAAATTTCCACCTATAACAGAAGCAGGTATAACAATCCTTTTTAACAATAAAGGAACTTCTAAGGCCAAGTGAGAGTGAGCAGAGTCACTAAGGTTCTCAGAAGGTAGGAGTGATGTGGAAGAGATCATTTCCCAGCCCTCCGGAGGGAAAAGGCCCTGCTGACACCTTGAGGACTGTCAGACAATACATTTCTGTTGTCTTAAACCACCAGCTTACTGTGCTTATGTCAGCCTTCAAAATGAATGTACTAAGATGAGTGTGGTAGCCACATTTCTGTGTGTCTGTGTGTGCATGCACACACATGAGTGCGTATGTGTGTGTCTTAACGGTGTGAAGGCCAGTCTATGGAATGCTTTCCTCTACCAGGTCACCTGAGGCCAAATGAATACAAAGTCATATCTGACCTCACTGAAATGAGTAGGAATCTTTTCTGAGATCTGTATTCTTATATAATCAAATCTGCCCCCTTTTTTCCACAGTGGAGAAAGCAAGCAACAGGGGGACAGAGTTTCCAAGTCCTCTTCACCAGTGAGGAGCAGAAATGGGACAAGGAAAGCTAAGTGTGGGGGTGGATGCTTCCAGTCCCAGCACTCTGGGAGGATGAGGCCAGAGAATTTCAAATTTAAATCCAGCTGGAGGAACTTATCAAGATCTTGCCTCAAATTAAAATAAATTTCAAAAGGGTTAGGGAGGGCCGGGGAGGTAGCTCAGTGTGAAGGGCCTTGTTTCATTTTCCAGTACTTCAAAAAAGGAAGGAAGAGAGAGAAAGATATAGGAAGAACTAGACCACCCCCAGAGGCTGGTTTTGTGATTGGAAAAGTTTATCCTTCCACTGAAAAGATTATATTCTGTCGCCTTTCTATTTCTCTAAGCTTTGATTGAAATACGAAGAAATGTACACAAACCTACAGTAGACAGCCCAGTTTGCCCCTGTCCATGTGAGCAGCACCCAGACCAAAGATTAATGTTACACCAATCCTCCAGCCCCTTTTAGCCACTGACCAACAAAGAAACCACTATCCTGACTTTCAACATCCCAGATTGGTTTTGCCTGTTTTTGAGCACACTATAAATGGGATTTCACAGTACTCTTTTGTGTAGGGCTCCTTTGCTCCACATTATGTTTGTGAGATTTGTCTGTGTTTTGCATATTGAGTAGTTCATTTTCACTGTGTGATAGAGTATTCTACAGTTCTGCTCTTCAGAGACAAAACCAAGATGTACACAGGAAGAAGAGTCCTGAAAGGGGGGGGGGGGTTAAAAAAAAAGCCAAGTTGTTGAAACACACACATGCAAAGTTGGTTGAATGTACAAATTGGATGCAATTTATTAACCATCTACTAAAAGCCACTGTCTCAGATTGCTCCCCCGTTCTTCTTTCCTTCCCATTTCCTTGGATTCCTATGCAGTGTCACACTAGACTGGCCCTAGCAAGGGGATGGAGATTAACTAGCTGTGTTCCACGAGCGTGAGTCCAGCTAGACATCAGACTGATGCAAGCCTGGACAGTTTCCCACTTGGCCAGTGGGATTCTGACATCTTCAGAAGCATCGTGGACACCTTCATCCACAGCCAGAGAAGGTGCTTCTTAATCTGAAATTTTGGAGTTATTTCCCTTCACCCTTATTACAGTTGTCAGAGTTTGCTTCTGAATAAAGAAAGGCAGGGCAGACCCAGACTGCTTGCCACTGACCAAATCAGAGGAGGCAATGTATTTGGATAAAAAGGAAAGTATTTACATAATCAAAGCTAGCTCCAAAGAGATGGAGGGCCCTATCTGCCTCCAAACTCTCATCCTGTACAAGTGTGTTGGGGTCTTTCGGAACAATAGATAACTTTTAGGCTAGTTCCATCCCTTCCATGACCCAGACCTCTGCCTCTGTGGCCAAAAGGAATGAAATTAGGCTTGCTCTCCTGGTGCCTGGAGCTGTGTATTCTTTCTGTTCCCCTGGGTGGAGGAGCGGTTGGGGAGCCTTTTATGCCCCAGGCATGAGGAAGTTTGCAAGCCACTTGACTCCAAAGGGGGGAAAACAATCTAACTTTAAAAGTTCCATTTTGCAGTGCCAGTTCCAGTGGGGCGGATTCTGCAAAAGAGGCTGGTCCTCTGCTCTGTGCCTTCCTCCCTTGGCAACTGCTGCTGTGAATCACTCCCACAGCTTTCTCAGGCTCAGTCTCCCTTCACAAGTGCAGCCTGACTTCAAGGGGCTGTTTCCTCCCTCACTCATCTCGTCCTTGCCAGACCACAATTTGCCCTGATATCTTCATGATGACCAAATTATCTGGGGTCTCCTTTCTGCTGGCAACGATGACTTAATCCCAAATAGGGATTTTAGAGCAACCCTGATTCACATCAGCATGACCGCCTGTCCTGAGCTCAAGTCCATATATGGCACAATCCCTGAGCCGTGACAGGGACAGGGCAGACTGTAACGTAACACAGCTGGCTCACCAGCTGTCTCTCTGCTACCCGAGCTGTGCTGACCCACTCTGGCTCCACTCATGGTCACTGCTGCACCTATCAAAAGGGTGAAGACAGCTCCAGCACGGGACTTTGTGCCCTCGGGACGCTGCAATTTACTGTTCCCTTCTTCTTGGGCTCCCCAGTTCCTGGGAGGCTGACCTTTGTGGAATGCAACAATCATCTGACTGGAGTTTATTCTTCAGTACTGTTGTGGGCTTGACCGAGGAGACAGCTCCACTCAGGGGTTTGTTTAAACTCAAGGGCATAGTACAGTTTTGAACTGGAAGCAGACACAGGGCCCCACCCTGACCTCAGGCAGAGGTCAGTGTTCACAGCCCATACTTGCAGCCTTAGCTACCCTTTGGTCTCCACCTCGGCTATTTTTTGCTTGGCTTTTTATTCAATATGAGGAATAGAACTAAGAAAATGTCAGACAGAGGCAAGAATACTAAAATACAGATTACCAGCTGCATTCAAAGCTCGTAAGTGGATAATCATGCTCTTTTTTATTAGCATCCTCACCGCAATTCCATGCCTATTAAAAGTGAAGCACGACGTTAGACTCTAGCAGCAGTGTGCTGGAACTGGCTCAAAGCAGTTTGTGAGTCCCACTGTTAACTTTCAGGAAATTTGCAAGCTGATTGTTAACTATAGTTATTTAAGATTATGTTGCATAAAATTTAATAAATTAGATTTAAAATGGAATAAATATTCCATTTCACCATATCCTAATTATTTCACTCTTGAGGCTATTATCTGTATGGAAATATCATACAGCTATTATCTGCATGGAAATACCATATCCTAGTGTGCTACCATGCATACCCTCTCAACTCCCTGCTCAGGGACATCACACTGGTAACTGGAAGAAGCCACAGTGGTAGTACAATTAGAAGCAGAGAAGCTGAGTGAGTCACCTGCTTCCCGCTGTTTAATTCTAAACAGCACGCAATGGTTATTCCTGCGTCTGTTACCTAAGAAAGGTCCAAAGTCAAATAACAAAAGTCTAGGACACTATCATGTCTATGAAGCAGCAGACTCGTGCCAATGCAGATTCAGTAGAGACACCTAAAAGCCTGAAAACTGGAGTTATGGGCCCCTTCTTTTCCCTTTTTCCTGTTGCTGCTGCCTTCTCCCCTGTGATCTTTGATAATCATAGCTACATACTATTTACTACTGGGGGCACTTGCCAATTCTTTGTTCCTCATACACAAGACCCAAGACTGTTATTGGCCCTTTCAACAGTAATAATGGGATTTGGAAATATGAAGCAGCATGACCCCTCCCACACAAAAGTCAGTCCTTAACCATTTACCAGCTGGCTCTAGGCATCAATGCCAAATGAAGCTCAATCTCTGCTTTTACAGTGCAAAGGAAAAAACAAGCCCTTCAAGTCTAGAGCTCAGTACAGTACCCTCTAAAATGCCTAATGGGGATGGTAACGGTCAAGACAGAAGAGGAGTTATCCAGAAGTCTGTCTGAGAGACCTACATTAGGACACTGGTTCTGCCATTCACTAGCCATGACACCCAGGTAAGTACTCTCATACTTTACTTTTGTTTTATTTTGTTTCACTGTACTGGGCACTGAACCCAGGACCTTCACACTGAACTATATGCCCAGCCCCTTCTGATCTCTTATTTTGAGACAAGACCTAATGAATTCACTAAATTGAGCAGGCTGGGCTCCAACTTGTGCTCCTGGCTCACCCTCCCAGAGTTGTGGAATTACAGGTAATCATCACCATGTCTGATTGTGACCTCATGTTTTTATTTTATTTTAATTTTTTTTTTGAGACAGGGTCTTGCTTTGTAGTTCAGGCTGGCTCTGAGCTCACTATGTAGCCCAGGCAAACCTCAAATTCAGCAATCCTCCTGTCTCTGCCTCCTGAGTGCTGGGATTACAGGTGTGAGCCACGTGACCTCATGTTTTTAAATCACCTGAAATATAAAAGTAATAGCACCTCTGCACAAGATCTTCATGAAAATTTAATGATAAAGATACAAGGGTGTAGAATGAATATATCTGATAGAGGGACCAGTGTAAGAAATGGCATAGGATTAGGGAAATCAGAACTCTAAGTAGCTTTGGGTTGGCTATATCAACTTGAAGTGTCAGGGTGAGGTGTAACCAAATTGAAGCTAACAGGAGGTCAAAGAGCTGAGTTCAAACTAGCAAGAGTCAGCTGGTGTGTTGCAGGCTAAATAATTCAGATTCCAGCCTCACAGGCCAGAAATCAGAAGCAGCCTGAATTTCAATGGAACTAAAGGCCTAGGTTTGCTGGTACTATTCACCACAGCCATACTTCTGTGGCTGGCTTGTTGGGCTCAATCAACATGGATCTTGGGTCTGTCTGCCCACTCTATCAACCAGTGATGACAGAGACATGCCTCAAAGGGAATGTTTTTTCTTTGCCTTTGTTTTTTTAAATTTAATTTTATTTTTTGGCTATTTTTTCTTTTTTATTTCTTTTGTTTTCATATGAGTAAGAACACTGTTTCAAGGATTGTTTGTTTTGCTCTATTCTTGTTTTTTGTTTCTTCTTTCTTTCCTTCCTGTCCTGTTCATAAGTTCCCAAAGCTTGTGTAATCTTCCTGTGACCTTCAGTCTTGCTTC
>PVIC010013970.1:11791-37392 GCA_004025085.1 Thryonomys swinderianus
TCCGGGATACAGTGTGCTGCTGGGCGGCCTTCAGTCCACTGGAAATGGCCTGCACCCTGCAGCCGGGTCCGCGTGCTGCTCACTCAGTTCGCCGGAAGCATGGCACGGTGGGCTCGGAGTTGCTCGGTCCGGTCCGCCCGCCGCAAGTTCCCCAGTCCGCTGGACTCACGGCACGGCGGGCCCGGGGCTGCTGGGTCCGCCAGTCTTGCTTCTTATCCCTTTTTCTTCTTCTATTTCTATTTTTTCCCTTAACTTATTTTAAGTTTTCTCCTCTGAAAGTAAAATCATAGTGAGAGGGTATTTACTATACACAATTTTTTCTGGTTTGCTTTAAATTTGGTTATATAACTACAAATCCTGTACATACTGTTAATGGTGGCAAATTAACAGTTATCACAGTTTCTGAGAGTGTGTTTCATGCTATCTTTATCACTGATTCTACTGCTTTAATCATAATTTAGATAAAATTATTCTGGTCAGTGCTAAAGAACCAGGGGGTAGGCCAAATAGGCAGCAATTTCTCATCCCCAATAAATTGAAGTAGGATCTTGCAACACATTTAAAACTCAAAAGCCAGCCATACTAGGAAGAAATCTCTGAGAAACAGTCATTTCCTAAGGTTTCTTAATATTAACAATAAAGATATTTACCATAAATGATGTAAAAACATCAACCAAGAATTAAAATTTTCAGGGCCAGAGATTTAACTCACTGGTTCCACCACCTGCCTCGCAAGTGCAAGCTCCTGAGTTCTGATCCCCAGAAACCACATACAATGCTGGGTGTGGTGACTCACGCGCACCAGCCATCAATACCACATACCACAGTGCCTGCTGTGGTGGCTCACGCCTGTAGTCCCAGCACTCAGGAGGCAGAGACAAGAAGATTGCTGAGTTCCAGGTTTGCCTGGGCTACATAGTGAGCTCAGGGCCAGCCTGAACTACAAAGTGAGACCCTGTCTCAAAATAACCCCCAAAAAATTAAAAACAGGAAATGAGAAAACATGGAAGCAAGCTATAACCCCAGACTTTCAGGTAACCAAGGGCAAATCCAGGGACCAAGGAGGTGGAACAGTTTGAAAAGTATCCACCTAGATTCTCTGAACTGATAACAGTGGAAGTAACAAATGCTTGAGGCTCTAAAAAAAATTAAATCAGAAATAATTTCTCAGATAGTTTCATAGATGATGACCACGTGAAGGACATGATTAGTGAATCTAGAGAAGAAACAGATTTTGAAAAAATAGATGAGCTTTGGAAAATGATGTAAGCCATGAATGCCCAACATAGGAAATAAATGGAATCCATGAAACAGATCCACTCAGATATCCATGAGATTAAAAATTCTACTGAAGGGCCGGAGATTTAGCTCAGTGGTTCCAGCGCCTGCCTCACAAGCACAAGGTCCTGAGTTCTATCCGGTAACCACATACAATGCTGGGCTTGGAGACTCACACCCACCAGCCATCAATACCACATACCACAGTGCCAAGCGTGGTGGCTCACACCTGTAATCCCAGCACTCAGGAGGCAGAGGCAGGAGGATTGCTGAGTTCCAGGCTTGCCTGGGCTACATAGTGAGCTCAGGGCCAGTCTGAACTACAAAGCGGGACCCTTTCTCAAAAAAAAAAAAAAAAAAAATTTCTACCGAAGAAGGCAAGATTGTGGTTAACAGTCATGAAAAGATTTCTAAAATATAACAAGGGACCACAAAAAATCAATTCAACAGCTGCAAGATGATGCAAAGAAGAATAACATAAGATTTTTGAGAGTCTAGGAAAATGTAGAAGCTAGTGCAAATCACACACACACACACACACACACACACACACACACACACACACCACCTGTTCACAGAAGTAATGGTAGAAAACTTCCCAAGGAGGGAAGGGAAAAAGAATTTGACATACAGACAAGTGAGACACATAGAACTCCAATTAGTTACAGTCCAAAATAATTTACCTCGGGCTGGAGGGTTAGCTCAGTGGTTCCGGCACCTGCCTCGCAAGCGCAAGGTCCCGAGTTCTATCCCTGGTAACCATATACAATGCTGGGCATGGAGACTCACGCCCACCAGCCATAATACCACATACCACAGTGCTGGGTGTGGTGGCCCACGCCTGTAATCCCAGCACTCGGGAGGCAGAGGCAGGAGGATTGTTGAGTTCAAGGTTTGCCTGGACTACATGGTGGGCTCAGAGCCAGCCTGAACTACAAAGCTAGACCCTGTCTCAAAAAAAAAAAAAAATAATTTACCTCAAGGCATAAAATTGTCAGGATTCTAGAAATTTAGCCATAACATATTAAAAGCTATTAGAAGAAACAATCACTTATAGAGGAAAGCCCATCAAAATCACAACAGCCTTCTCAAAAACAAACCCCTGAGTCAAGGAGAGCATGAAATGAAGTATTTCAGGTTTTGAAATTAAGCAATCTCCAACCCAGGCTGATGTACCCTGAAAAACTATCTTTCAAACTAAATTGAGAAATAAAATACCTAGAAGCTTAGGTAGAGTCACCTATGGAATTTGCTATCCTTTCTAATATGTTGAAGCTTGAGTTTTAACAACATGTTATTTATTTGAGATAATTTTGTTTTTCTGATGTGGAAATTTAAAGCTATAAATTTCAACTTGTAAGACTGCTTTCAAATTTCAAATTTAATTTGAAATTTCAAATTTAAAGCTATAAAGTTCCCTTGTAGGACTGCTTTCATAGCATTTCCTAAGTTCTAATATATTGTATTGGAATTATCACTTAATTGTAGAAACTGATTGTTTTTCTTTAATTTCATCTATTACCTATTGGTTGTTCAGGAGACTGCTATTTAATTTCCTTGTGTTTATGAAGTTTTCATGGTTTCTTTTGCCATTGGTTTCCAATTTCATTGTATCATGGTCTGATAATATACATGGAATAATTTCAATTCCTTTGCATTTACTTAGGCATGTTCTCTGAGCTAGTATGTAGTTTATTTTGGAGAAGGTTCCATGTACGGCTGAAAAGATTATGTATTATGATGTTATGGGGTGGAACACTGTAGACTTCTACTAAGTCCATTTGTTCAAAAGTTTGGTTCAGTTCTGATATTTCTGTTGATTTTTTTGTCTAATTAATCTATTTGTGACAGTGGGGTATTGAAGTCACCCGTTATAATTGTATTAGTGCTTATTTGATTTTTCATGTCTGTTAATATTTGTTTTATACAGTGGTATGGTTCTAGAAAAAAGAGCAAATCACACTCAAAACTTGTATGAGGGAAGAAATTATAAAAATCAGAGAAATGCAAAGAAGACTAAAAAAACAATACAAAGGATCAATGAATTGAAGAGTTGCTTCTTTGAAAGATTAAGTAAAATCGACAAACCCTCAGATACTTTCATCCAGAAAAGGAAAGAAAAGATTCAAAACCATACAGTTAGAAATTAAAAAGACAAAATAACACACCTAGAAGGCCTTTAAGACCTACTTTGAGAACCTGTATTCTAATAAGATGAAAAACAAAAGATGAGAAGATACAGAAACAATTCCAAACATACTCAGCCAACTTATCTTTGATGGAGGAGCCAAATACCTTCACTGCAAGAAAGACAGCCTCTTTTTTTTTTTTGAGACAGGGTCTCGCTTTGTAGTTCAGGTTGGCTCTGAGTTCACTATGTAGCCCAGGCAAGCCTTGAACTCAGCAATCCTCCTGTCTCTGCCTCCCGAGTGCTGGGATGACAGGTGTGAGCCACCACGCCTGGCTAAAGACAGGCTCTTTAATAAATGGTGCTAGAAAACTGGCTTTCAACATGCTAAAGATGGAACTAGGCCCATATCTTTCACTGGGCACTAAACTAAAATTGAAATAGACCAAAAACAAATACACTAAATTCACTAAATCAGATAGACAATCAGAATAGGCACAATTCTTGAAGACATTAGTATAGGCAAAGAGTTTATGAGCAAAACCCCAAACACACAAGAAATACCACAAAGAGTCAACAACTGCAATCTCATTTTATTAAAAAATATCACATAGCAGAAGAAACCAACAGAGTTCAGAGGCAGCCCACAGTGTGGAAAATTTTTTGCCAGACAAAGGACTAACATCTAGAATATATGAAGAACTCAAAAGGAGTTAGACTCCCCAAATTTAAAGACCCAGTTTTAAAAATGGGCATCTGGGGCCAGAGAGTTAGCTCAGTGGTTCCAGCACCTGCCTCGCAAGCACAAGGTCCTGAGTTTGATCCCCAGTAACCACATACAATGCTGGGCATGGAGACTCACGCCCACCAGCAATCAATACTACATACAACAGTGCTGGGCGTGGTGGCTCACGTCTGTCATCCCAGCACTCAGGAGGCAGAGGCAGGAGGATTGCTGAGTTCGAGGCTTGCCTGGGCTACATAGTGAGCTCAGAGCTAGCCTGAACTACAAAGCGAGACCCTGTCTCAAAAAAACAAAAACAAAAACAAAAAAATGGTCATCTGAAATGAATAGACACTTCTCAGATGAAGAAATAGATGAATAAATGAATATATATTTGCTTACATATGAATATATAGGAATAAATTAATATAATAAATAAATATATGTAAAAATGTTCAACACTACTGGTCATTCAAGACATGCAAGTTAAAACAGACTCCACTTCACTCCAGAAAGAATGGCTGTTATCAAGAAATCATCCATTAACAAATGCTGATGGGCTATAGGAGGGAAAGTAAATAAATCCTTCTCCTCTCTTGGTAGGAGTGTAGACTGGTGTAACCAATGTGGAAATCAGTGTGTATATTTCCAAAAAACTAAAACTAGAGGTTCAATTTGATCCAACTATTTCCCTTCTTGTTAATTTCTTGAAAGAATTAAAAGCATCATACCTCACCCATACATGCACACTCATGTTTAAAGTAGCACAATTTATAACAACTAAATCTTGGAAATAGCCTAAATGCCATCAACCAACAAATGGATAAAGAAGATGTGTCTATGTTTAACATAATGGAGTACTGCTGTGCCATAAAGAAAGATAAACTTGAGACATTTCTAGCTAAATGGGTGTACCTTGAGATCCTATTCTTAAGGAAAATAAAATGGACACACATGTTCAAATATTGCATGGTTTGCCTGGTGTGAGAAACCAAAAGTTTAAATAAGTAGTAAAATGTATAGTAGACATTTTGAAAAGGGAAGGAAATGTTTAAATGTGAAGAGGACATGGGAGAAAGGGGAAAGAGGCAAGGGAAAAGGAAAAAAGAATAAACAAAAAATGGAAACCAAGCTTTTGTTAAAAAAAAAGAAAAAGAGGGCAAGAAGGATTGAAAGGAGAGGAGGAAGGGGTGGAAAGAAGAATTAAGATATATTATGTAGAGGACCAACTTTCATATAGTGCATTTTATCTTTATGCATATCTGAAATGTACCAATAAAATTAATTTTAAAAATATAAAATGATTCATATCCCTAATTGAATCATCCAACCACCCTCCTGGGCCTGTCTCCATCTTTCCCAGACAGCAGACTCAGTAATCACTCATCCCCTTGGAATATGGATAAACATTTTTACTGGGATATATTTCACTGAAACTGCTAATCCCAGAGGCATAGCCCTAGCTGAAATATCTGAGAGCAGACTCCCAGGGGCACTAAAGGTTATCAGGTAAGTTTTAAAGGCTCACTGACTGTGGCAGTGGGCCATCACTAGGCTCTCTAAAAATAGAGTCCGTCTAGGCTAACCTGATCCCTTTTTGCATTTCTTGAATCAAATAAGATCACTTTAGCCAAGTTGGCTCTTCAGATCCCTCCCTCTGCAAAGCTACTATCCTTGTCCTCCCACGTTCTGATCACGACAACTTTAACCATCTGAGACCTCTTTTACAAGTACCTGGGTACACTTCCTTCCATGGAGTCTAAATGCCATCATACCTGAATATTGCCAAGATAGGGAAAAGGCCTCTAAAAAGACATTTCTGTAGCCCAAGGAATTGGCCCAAAATGAAATGGCTCAGTACATCTGAGGACAGTCTTTCTAAACAAAATTTGCCACCCTTAGTCAAGAGGGTCCTGTGATTATTACAAGCCTCAACCCTTCGCCGCTTGTCAATTCCTAGCGCCTCCTTCCACATATGGCCTAAATTTGAGGCAGTCTGGCATTTACTTTCTAATCAAACCCAGACCTCCTCTTCCTCCTGTCCTGATTCGGTATCACTGGATGCCTTTCCTTGAAGATGGCATCTGCTGGGTGTGTGAAGACAAGATAAATATTTGCCTACATACTAACTGGACTGGAACCTGTACTTTAGCACTCCTAACTTTCACTCTTTCTTTACCAATATCTGATCTACCCATCCCTATCTTCCCCAATAATATAGGGTATATAATATATTTCCAAATATATTATATGCCCTATATTTCCAAATAATCCAAATAATGTAAGGGAAATACTGTAACTTCCAAACTGCTAGATGTCTGACATGCTGAATTCATGTTCTCTAAAATCAAAGAATGAATCCTATGAACAATGAAATTTAAGAGTAGAAAAAGAATTTCACAGAGACAGAAGGGGGACCAGAAAAATGGGTTGCCTGCCCACCCAACTTCTCAAAGATGTTTTATTGAACAAAGCCATGAGATGAGTCAGATCCAAAGTGGGACAAAAAAATAGTCAATCAATAAGATTACAAGTATAGTTGTTTTGGTAATACTGACCCAATGGGAAGTCATGAGGTGGGACAAAGCTATGATCAACCAATAAGATTACAACTGGTATAGTTACTTAGATAATATGATTAAATGGGTATCCATTAGGGAAGCTAGTCATATAGCAAATATACATGGACCAAATAAGGATTTCTTGGAAGGAATGGGCTAGAAATAGACTAAAGAAGTTTTGGTTCCCACACAAGGTGATTGATTCCCATTAAGAATATCAGTCATGGGCTGGGGATTTATCTCAAGTGGTACTATGCCTGCTTTGGAATCACAAGGGCCTGCATTTGATCCCAATACCACACACACAGAAAAACAATATCAGTCATGTAGGGAATTTAGCTCAGTGGTAAGAGACCCAAAAGTGGCTTGCCACAAAACCTATATAAAAGCTGCCTTGCAAGCATAAGGTCACCAGTTTGATTCTTGGTACCAAACCAAACAAGAATATTAGTCACTGCCTGCCTTGTAAAATCAAGGTCCCAAATTAAAAAAAAAACATCATTTACTTCCCTAGGGGAAATATGTATGCATAGTTATTATTCTTTTTCTTGAAGTCTGGCCTTTAGTGAATGAGCCTCAGGCCACAGTTCTCTTCTGTGCTGAGGGCCTGGCCTTGACTAACTGTCTTATAATATTTTCTAACTAACTTAGCTGTCTATAATACCATAACCCATGTCAAGACCCAATGCACTGTACAGCTAGTCCCCTTATGACCACTCTGGGAATAATCACAGGAACTGGAATGGGGATCAGGGTCCTAGGAATCTCTCTTTCATGGTTCTCTAGGCTGTCAAAAGAACTCACCAAGGAGCTCACGGAGTCTCCAACCGCTGGGACACCTGCAAGACCAATTAGGCTCCATGACTTAAATTGTCCTCCAAAGCCACAAAGGCCTTGATTTCCTGACAGCTTCATATGTGCTCTACTCCAAGAGTAACACTGCTTTCATGCTGACAAACCTAATCTGAGACAGAGTACAATGCCTTTGTGAATTGGCTTCCAAACTCTTTGAAGGCACTTCCAATGATCTGTTTCCCCTTCCTCTTCATTGGCTCCTATCTCCAACTTCCTTATTGCTTATTATTCTTTTCTTTCTATTTCTTCCCTGTATAATTAGTCTGCTCCAAAGATTTTTTAAAAGAACAAATAGTGGCCATCTTGCAGGCAACTACTCAAGAACACATTCAAGTTGCCTTTTATTTCCTCTGAAACATTAAAAAAAAAAAGAAAAAGAAAACCTTATTGCACCCTCTCAGCAGGAAACAGCCAAGAAAAGAATGATGGCCCATTTTCTTATAACTTTTTAAGGGTAGGAATGATATAGCCCAGACAGAAACACCACAAGTTTGAATAAGTCCACCTATCATCTGAGAGAAATGTAGGTTTCATTTTACTTATACCACAGAGAATATGGCAGTAGGTCATAGAGAATATGTCAGCATGACATAGGGAAAATAAATGTAACTCTCAGCCTATTAGGTGTCAGGTATGTTGCAGATATTTTGAAATCAAAGAATGAATTTTAAGGAACAATGGAGGTTAAGAGTAGGAAAATTTATTGAGACAACTCTTGAGAGACAAGAAGGGACCCAAAAGAGGCTTGCCACAAAACCTATTTTTTGAACAGTTTTATAGAACAAAATCATGAGGTGAGCACAAAATGTGTCAAATTATAATCAACCAATAAGATTATAAGTATGGCCACTGAGCTAATATTGATCCAATAGTAGCAAGGGCATATGGAGAATATCATTAACCTTGGTTAATAAGCTATGGTTTTTAGTCTTAGCAGTTAATTAGCGGTCTTAGTAGTTTTAGCAAGTGGGAGAAGATGGCCTAGCCCTAACGAAAAATAATTTATTTATATGGGCAATCTGAAAAGGCCGGTACCAATAATCTCAAACTTTTGTGTATCCCTTAGGGAAGCATGTAAATCTAGCCATTGTTATTTTAATCTTTTTCAGATGTTTCTCTAGCCACGATTTTGATATGCTTTCATCTTTTGTACTGACTCCCTTGAGGGCCCAACCCTGTCGAACTGCCTATAATATTAGTACCTTACTTAGCTGTTTATAATAAGCAGATTACAAAGAATACATCAACAAAGCACAAGCCCATTTCTATGACCTACCTTCTCAATCCCTCCTCCTGCAAGAAAAGAAAAACTGCCATTAAAAATGACTGTAAGAGACTCCTTTTCTGTTCTGCTCACCCCGAGATGTCTCTCTCAGGTTTAGCAAAAAACCTGCTTGGACTGTTGAGTTCACATCCCTTCTTCTCTGCTAGCAAAGAATGTCAGTTGTATAGTACATGTGAATATTAAGACTTATTAAGACTGTGTCTGGGGGTTCTTGAGGCTGAAATAAAGAATTTAGCCAACCCTTTTTCTAGAATAAGTTTGTGGGTTTGTCAACTCTCAATGCAGAAAAAAAAATCAGGAGGTATCAGTAAGAGGCAAGAGAAGGATTTATTAGACAGATACCAGATGCTCTCAGAGTAGAGTGGGTATTCAGAGAGCTGAGATATGCTGCAGTTGAGAACTGGTAATATTATATGTGTTTTGGGTGGTGGAAATCTATGGAATTTGATCACTTATAGTCTTAGTCTTGTTCAGTCTATGGGAGAGAATGGCTCACCCTGTAGTAGGATAATGGTTCATTCATATGGGAGATTCTAAAGGATAGTTTATTCATGGATAAAATAGGACCTTTCTAGGGCCTGAATGCAGTTGTACATTTGCAGGCTTACATCATACCTGTACTCAGAGGGCCCTGGTTAGTACTTGGATGAGAGACAGACAAACTAGAACCATTAAGGATGAGGATGTAGCTCAGTGGGGCCAAGTGCAAGGACCTGAGTTCAACCCTGGGAAAACCAAAATAGATAGATAGATAGATAGATAGATAGATAGATAGATAGATAGATAGATAGATAGATAGATAGATAGATAAATATTTCAAAAAATAGAACCCTTACAAAGTGGAAAGGGAATGGAGAGCTAGGGATTTAGCTTAGTGGCACTGTGCCTGTCTAGCAAGTGGAAGGTCTTGAGTTCAGAAAAGGCAATCAGTAAACCCATTTGTAGGTGAAAGGGAGTTGCCCAGGTTCACTATGTTCTGGAAGAAGAGAAAGGAGAAAAATGAAAGAAAAACAGGATTATGTTTTGTGAGGCAGACATGACTGAGACTGTTTTGATGCTGTACTTTTTCTTAAAAAATAATTTTTAAGGCCAGAGATTAGCTCAGTGGTTCTATTACCTGCCTTGCAAACTCAGGGTCCCTGGTTCAATCCCTGGTAACCACAATGCCAGGCATGGTGGCGCATGCCTATAATCCCAGCACTTGGGAGGCAGAGGCAGGAGGATTCTTGAGTTCGAGGCTTGACTGGGCTACATAGTGAGCTCAGGGCCAGACTGAACTACAAAGCAAGACCCTGTCTCAAAAAAAAAAAAAAAAAAAAGAAAGAAAAGAAACAACCCAGCTTTTAAAATCTCGACTTCCGCGTCTCCATTACCTTAGGTTTTGTTTCTTCTCTCCTACTTTAGTATCAGGAACATCAAGAAGGACAGAATCTGAGTGTGATGTGGCTCTAGAAATATAAGGGTTAACAAGGAGGGAAAAGCTAAGGTTGAGTGGCATCAGGCTGGGCAAAGCGAGCCACTGTGAAGGGAGCTAGCAACCCCAAGAATTGTGTTTGAAGGATAGTGAGTTCTGTCACTGTAGAGCTCAGAGTGACACAAGGAGGTAGAGTGTGGCTAATACTGGCTGGGAAAAGAAGAGTGACAACTGTGGAGCAGTTGCCAATATCCACCACATGAATTTCTCAGGAGAACTCAAGGAGGTTTTTAAAAGGATGGCCTAGACTTGACTTCAGGCCGAGGACTGGATAATATAAAAAGACTGTTTGCATTGTTTTCCCAGTTTGCCAGTGTCTCTTGAATGGTAGCCACCCTCAAACTGTAGGATACACTTCTTTTCCTACTTTGTCCTGGCCCAAATTCACTCTGCACCACCTCTTTCTTTCCTTCCTTCCTTCCTTCCTTCCTTCCTTCCTTCCTTCCTTCCTTCCTTCCTTCCTTCCTTCCTTCCTTCCTTCCTTCCTTCCTTCCTTCCTTCCTTCCTTCCTTCCTTCCTTCCTTCCTTCCTTCCTTTCTTTCCGTACCAGGCACAGAACTTGAGACCTTCTGTTTGAGGCAGGAGCTGGAACCACTGAGCTAAATCCCCAACCTCAGAGCTTTTTCTTTTCCTACTTTTAACACAAGTTCCCTACTGTTTGCACTTGACCAACTGCTCTTACTCACTACAGAAAGGAACCTAGAAATCACCTTTAGAAGGAGATTCCAGCATCCTAAAATCTGGTAACAAAAGAAGGTCCTCAACTGAGCAGACTGAAATCTTAACTCAACCTGCCAAGTAGATTCTTGATTCTTCTCAAAGAAAAAGAATTAGGGGAGTCATAAGTGAATAGCATAGAAGGGTTTTGTTCTACAGAATTAGAAAGTACTCACTCACTAGAAATGGCACATTCATGTAATCTGTGCACTTGGGAAGCTGAGACAGGAGGACTGAGAGTTCAAGGCCAGTTTAAACTCCTTAAAAGTTCAACTCCAGCCTGGAGTAAAGAGCAAGATGCTGTGCATAAGTAAATAAATAGTACTCAGAGAAAATAGAGCAAGGGTGTTACCAGGTTTGGAGATGCTGGAGTCTCCTTCTAGAGGTAGTTTCTAGGTTCTTTCTGTTCTGAGCAAAGAATTAGTCAAGACAAGCATGCATACACTCTACAGGAGAGTACAGGCTACCTTGAAGGGACATAGCAAAGAACTCAGTGGTAACTGTCCTTTTTCTAGCTCCCACTGTGGAGGTCACTTATGGTCTAGGCCATCCTGTCAGAAACCTATTCTACTTTCACCAGGTGTCTATATGTAGGGCTTTGGGAGCTGTTCTGCATGCATATCCTGGGATTTTGTAGTTAACAGGTTATACCTGCTTTCCCAGGTAGTCTTAGCCATGCCATAGCCTCCTGCCTCAAGGGCTCTCAACGGGGAAGAGCATTTTGGCCTGGGGTATATTCCCAATCTCAGCCCGTAATGCTCTTTGCTATGGGATCTCTTTCGCCCCTTATGCTCTTCTCTATTTTCTCCTCTCAGAGCTGTCCTTTAAGATGGGCAATCTTAAGGTAGAGATTAAATTGTGGCAAAGCTGACTGGGAAGTGGATATGACCTGTTAATTATAAGAGCCCAGGCCAGGGATTTAGCTCAAGTGGTACTGGGCCTACCTTGGAAGTACAAAGGTTTGAGTTCCACCCCTGGTACCACCAAAAACAAAAAAAACAAAACAAACAAACAAACAAAAAGCCCTACCCCAGAACACATACACAGAACAGTTCCCAAAGCTCTGACCTGGACTTCTTCTGAGAATTGGAGCAAGTTTTTAATAGGATGACCTGATCTGACATCAGTGTGGGGTGTGAGACCCCACCACAGCCTCTCAGGACCCATATGTAGGAATTCTAGGGAGTTTTCTCTAGATTTTGACAATATATAAAGTTGCAGACTCCGCGAGGAGGCTGCTAACGTGACTTTCCTCCAGGTAGCCCACTGACCTTCTCCTTCTCTTTTATCTTGCTTCTTCTCCTTTCACTTGCTCAAGCTTGTTCTGTAGAACAAGTTTCTCCCTCACTCTTCACTTTCACTTTTTCAAATAAATTTTCTCAGTGCTTTTTATTAATTTCATCCAGTTCTTTGTTCAAGATGAAAAGAACTTGGAATCCAACTCCTAAGGGAGAAGAAAGCAAACTAGAACTCAGCAACATTTAATTGGTGAAGCCATTTATTTATTTGTTTGTTTGTTTATTTTGAGGCAGGGTCTTGCTTTGTAGTTCAGGCTGGCCCTGAGCACATTATGTAGCCCAGGCAAGCCTCAAACTCAGCAATCCTCCTGCCTCTGCCTCCCGAGTGCTGGGATTATAGGCGTGAGCCACCATGCCAGTCATTGTGGTATGTGGTACCGATTGCTGGTGGGTGTGAATCACCATGCCTGGTATTGTTGTACATAGTTACTGGGATCAAACCAAGGACCTTGAGCTTGCTAAGCAGGTGCCAGAACCACTGAGCTAAATCTCTGGCCCTTTATTTATTTTTTAAGCAAAGCATTTACTGGTACATTTTAGATATACATAATGATAGCATTCATCATAGAGAATTTGTTCCTGTAATATGATGTATGTTGCTTTTTCATTTTTTCTATTCTTTTCTCCCCTCTCCCCTCCTATTTATTTATGAAAGTTTGTTTCCATTTAATCCTTCTATTCTCTTTTTCTTGTCCTTTTTTTCCTTTCCCTCTCCCCACTGCCTTGTTCTCCTTCTTGTTTGAACATTTTCTTCCCATTTCTCAATATTTATTATAAAAGCCACTTTTAGAAGGAGCTACATAATAACAATCTGAGGTTAGCTGTGGTGGCACACAGCCATAATTCTGGCACTTGGTAGGCTGAGGCAGGAGCGTTGTTATGAGTTTGGGGACAGACTGGGCTATATAGTGAGTATAATTTAGGCAAACCTAAGTTATACAGTACATAGTGAGACCCTATATAAAAAACAAGTAGAAAACCAAAATACCAAAATGTGTGATCTAATTCTTGGTTTTTGTTTTTGTTTCTATTTTTAAAGTGCAATATTGAAAAAATGTAATATTGGACTAAAAACTTAGGTTGAGAAGGAAATGTACATTGTATATCATAAATACAAAGTACAAACTGCAGGTCCAGGGATTTAGCTCAGGGGTTCCCATGTCTGCCTCACAAAAGCAAGGTCAGAGTTCATTCTCCAGTGTGCCACATACCACAATGCTGGGTGTGGTGGCTCACCCTGTAATCCTAGCAATCAGTATCACACATCACAATGCTAGTTGTGGTGGCTCATGCCTGTAATCCCAGCACTCAGGAGGCAGAGGCTGGATGATACATAGTCAGCTCAGGGCCAGCCTGAATTACAAAGCAAGACCCTGTCTCAAAAACAAAACAAAATAAAACAAAACAAAAACCTGTGGAGATTTCTCAGAAAACTAGGACTAGGGGTCCCATTTGACCCTGCTATCCCCCTGCTAGGAATATACCCAAAAGAATTTTTAAAATCACATTGGAGAGATAGATGTACACCCTTGTTCATAGCTGCTCAGTTCGTGATAGCTCAATCTTGGAAACAACCCAAATGCCCATCAACTGGAGAGAGAATAAAGAAGATGTGGTGCCGGGCGTGGTGGCTCACGCCTGTCATCCCAGCACTCAGGAGGCAGAGACAGGAGGACTGCTGAGTTCGAGGCTTGCCTGGGCTACATAGTAAGCTCAGGGCCAGCCTGAACTACAAAGCGAGACTCTGTCTCAAAAAAAAAAAAAAATGTGGGTTTTTTAATAAAATGGAGTATTATTCTGCCATAAAGAATGACAAGATCAATGCATTTAGGTGCAAATGGAGACACCTGGAGGATATACTAATAAGTGAAATCAATAGAACACAGATAGGCAAATTCCGGATCTTCTCTTTGACATGAACACCTGTAGATGCAAGTGAGTTCTAGAATGTATGACAGCTTTTATAGAGTGGGAAGTTTCCATAGGAAATTTGGTGTGGTAATGTAATGAGGGGAAGGAATAAATATGATTCAGAAAGAAAATAAAAGAGTATGTATAAAGGGGGTGGGGAGGTGTGGATGGGTAGGGATATGGGTAAAAATGAGAATTAACTTGTGTCATATACTGGTACAAATTCACCAATGTTATATGGGATTGTGAGATGTATATAAATTGTGCCAATAAAGAATTCAATTTAATAAAAAAAAATTTACCTGACCCCATGCCTGGCATACAACAGATGGCTAATAAATGTTTATCTACCCAAACTAAAAAAAAAAAAAACCTGCAAACCAATACTATATATCATGCATCAACACACTATTTATCCAGCAAATATATATATAGCAAAGGAATCAAAACATACATGTATATAATTCATACCAAATTCCTCAAACTGTCCTGGTGAAGGCGCACACCAAACAGAAACAAAGATCGATAAACACAATATACTGAGCCCTGAGAAAATGGAGTAAGGAAGGCAGTGGACATACTACTCTCAAAAATGTTTGTATGTTTACTTTTTCCTTCCTCCTTAATTTGTTAGATTATGTTTAAAATATGTAGTACATACACTCATCATGGGGAGTTGGTACATATATGTATCACATCTTGGTCCTTTTTACTACACACCCAACCACCTCTCTCTCCATCTCCACAAACCTTTCCCATCTTCAAAACACTCTTTACATCTGCTTCAACCTTAAGGTCAGGTTGGTGTCCTTTACCTTAACAACTAGGCTAATTTATGGCCTTTTAGTATCTCTGAGAGATTTGAGTGTGATGGGTTTGGATGGGAAAAAAAAAAGCTTAGAGAGTAAAAGATGTGGAGTACAGATATGGATAACTTTGAGTGACTGGTTGTGTCTTGAAGTTGCAGTCTTCTTAGAGGCACAATTTTAAAAGCAGAATTCTCCTAGTCTCCTTTTTACCTATCTTTATTTCTTCTATGCTATCTTAGGTCAGACATACTTCAATCTTTTCCCCAGTACTATGTGCAGGCAGTGTCAAAAGTAGTAGGAGATCTGCCCATTCAAGATTATTCCCTAAGCATAACTAGAAATATAGGGACCCGCTCTGTTCTGAAAGAGGGGACCACAAGGAACTAGGCAGGAGGTCAGAACCAGACAAGTGTGGTGGCGCATGCTTATAGCCAGCACATGGATGGCTGAGATGGGAGTATCCTCTGAGTGCATGAGTTCATGATAAGTCTTGGCAACCTTGTTTCAGAAAAGAGAAATCTACCCAGTTTAGGGAGGAAGTGAGTATCAGTGCTATACTAGGTCCAAAATACCAGACCCGGTAAGGAGTCAACCAAGTAGCAAAGCAAGGCTTATCAAAATAGAACAATAATGAAGGGATTGAATTTCAGCTAGGACGAGCTCAGCTACAAGTAAAAAGCCACCTGATGAATGGTAAGAGCAATACAGACACATAAATGCTCCACAAGAAGTCCAAGAGTAGGTGGTTTTAGGTTGGTTAAGTGGCTCAGCATTGCTGTCAAAATGTCAGGCTCTTTCTAGCTTTTCACTCTGACCCTCTCGCTGCTGTTACTGGTGTGTCAGTTCTTATCTTGTCCTTGGTGTCTTATGGTCATACGACAGCTCCTTAGATGATGTCACCTCAATCAAAGTAGATAGGAGTAGGGAAAATGGCAATGTTTCTCTCTTTAATCAGGGAGCAAAATCCTTCCTCCAAATTCCAGCAGATTTTCCTTATATTTCTTTGGCCAGAATGAGTCATATATTCTAGAAGGCAGAATAATACCTTCAAAGATGTTCACATTCTAGCACCTGGAACCTGTGACTAAGTTACCTTACACCACAAAAAGAAGTTAGTGATCAAGGGCACGAACTCTGAAATGGAAGATTCTCCTGGATTATCTAAGTGCTTACTCTGAGAACATCAGCTGCACTGAGGGAGAGAGGAGACAACGTTGGAAGGACTTGTTACTGATTCTGAGATGTAGGGGCCCAAGTAACAGACCAGAGAGAGACTGCTAGGAACTCACAGAGGCCTCTGCCTGACAACCAGTAAGAAAAGTGAGACCTAAATTCCACATCTCCAAGAAAGTAAAACCTGTCAACACTTGAACAAGCAAGAGAACCAATTCTCTCCTAGAGTCCCCAGAAAGGAACATAGCTCTGCAGATATCATGATTTTGGCCAAGTTAGACCCACCTTGGACCAGCATAACTGTAAGAAATAAAATTGTGTTGCTTTAAGCTGAAGGTGTAGTGATTTGTTACAGCAGAAATAGAACACTAGTATATATGCCTACCACTAAAGACAATGATGACAGAGGAGTCTGGGATAATCATGCTTGGTTTAGACTAATTAGGAATATTCTTCTGAGATTGGGTGACAAGCTAAATTACATGAGTGTGCTATCACATATCCAAAGAAGGAACGAAGGCAAATTGGTAAAGGGTTAGGTATGAGCACATGAGAAGTATGGCAGTGAGGGCTGGAGACCAGCAGGTAAGCTTCAGGATAGACGTGCCAGTTGTTGTCAGCTGTCTTCTAATTGGTTTGGTTGTTCAACACTTTATTACCCTTGTTACAGCTAGGTGGATACACTAATGGGGCCCAGAGAACACCCCCATTACATCAGTACCTAGCCCTTATTGTAATTAAAAACTCAGAGAATGGCCGGGCATGGTGGCTCATACCTGTAATCCCAGTACTTGGGAGGGAGAGGCAGGAGGACTGCACAGTTCGAGGTTTGCCTGGGCTACATAGTGAGCTCAGGGCCAGCCTGAACTACAAAGTGAGACCCTATCTCAAAAAAAAAAAAAAAAATCCCTGTCTCCAGACATCCACAGATTACAGGAGGAGAGCTTTACTCTGGCTCACAGTATGTGGCAGTCTGGGTGGTCCATAGTCAGCAGGACAGCACGGCCCAGGGGTGTAGTGGAGGAGTGTGGGAGACACAAAGCAGAGAGCTGAGGGAGGAGCTGGGAAGGGAAATGGACCTTATCAGGACACACGCCTAGTGACCTGGCTCTTCTAGGCAGACTCCGCCCCCTAACAGCAAGTCAGGGATACTGCTCCCCTAACCCAACCCCTGCCTCTGAGGGTATGAGGTTGGGAGGGGAATTTCTAGGTGTAAAGCATAATATAAGGTGTACAGTGCTGGTGTCCAGTCGTATAGACACTAGCATCAGAAACAGTGTTTGTGATCCTTATCAAAGCATGAAAACCATGGCATAAAATGGTCAGAGTGCCCAACCCTAAGGTCACATTTGACTGGCATAGTCAGCATGTTCTCCTCTGCCCCAAAGGAAGAAACACTCAAAGGAAAGTTTTATATTCCTTTCTTTATATTTTCTTTTCTCTCTGTGTCTCTCACTGTCTCTGTTTCTCTCTCTTCCTCCCTCCCCCTCTTTCATCCAGCAAAAGCCATAAGCTTATCAAGGATAGAAACAGTGCATATTTCAGACCGAGATGTGGTTACTCTTTTATTGGTTTTTAGTTTTAGTTATTAGAGTTTCTTCCTTTTTTTTTTTGAGACCGGGTCTCGCTTTGTAGTTCAGGCTGGCCCTGAGCTCACTACGTAGCCCAGGCAAGCCTCAAACTCAGCAATCCTCCTGCTTCTGCCTCCTGAGTGCTGGGATTACAGGCGTGAGCCACCATGCCCGGCAGTTCTTTAGTTTTTTGAGACAAGGTCTCGCTTTATAGTTCAGGCTGGCCCTGAACTCGCCATGTAGTCCAGTTTGGCCTCAAACTCACAGTAATCCTCCTGCCTCTGCCTCCCGAGTGCTGGGAATAGAGGCATGAGCCACCACATTCAGCCCTATGGTTATTCTTTTGAAAGGCCAAAAAGAGATCCTAACTTTCAGAGGGTGTATTAGTCAGCTTTCTTGTCACTGAGACATCCTATCAACCTCTCACAAATTAAAAGGAAAGAGTTTAATTTGGTCCCAGATTCAGTCCCTGACCTGCTGGCTCTGAGCTGGAGACATCCTGGTGGAAGGGAACAGTAGAGCAAAGCTGTGTATTTCCTGGTTGGGAAACAGAGCAAGGGAAGAAAGGAAGGGACCAGAGGCCAGACATAGACTCCAAGGCTGTGTCTTAATGAACTACCCAAACGTACCCAGAGATGTGCCAATTCAATTCCCTGACCAGATCTCAAGGCCAATCCAGTTGAAATGCCCCCTAACTGCTGCAGGTAGCAGCACAGTTAAACCTGTAACAGCATCTGTAATATCATGACTGATGTACTTCAGGGCTCAGACTCTGTACACTTTTGCTTGTGACTTGACCAATTTTCCGTTCTTAACTTCCGCACCTGTTTCATCAACCTCTTTCTCTTCACTTTCCTCTCATACAGCTGGAGTCTGTTTTCTCGGATATCCGGGACAGCTTCATCTTGAACTTTGAATTTCCCAGCAGCTGCTTGCTGAGATAAGTCCTCGATTTTGGCTTTCCCCAAACTATAGAGGGAGCTGAAGCTTTGCTCTTTGTAGACAGCTGGGTTTTTGAGGACAAAGGAATGTTTTAGATGTCTCGATAATGACTAGTAACCTCTGTAACCTGTTAAAGACCCAGTTTAGACAGCCTTTTGGAGCTTTCTTTTCACTCCGATTCTCTTTTGCTTTGCTAACTTGTTCCTCATCAATTTCATGTGCTCTGCCAGCTGAATAGGCCGCTGTCATTATAAGAAGCTCAGTTTGCTTGCCCTGAAGTGCAGAAAATGTGTCCCTTGAGTGATTAGGTGATGGACAAGCCATCTTTGCACTCTCCTTGAGATTTTTGCCTGGGCCCCAGGAGACAACAGGGGATTGGTCTGGACTGAGGGAAAGGTTGCACAGACGGGAGGCTTTAGAGTTTCTTAAAGGTCAGTTTGGCTTCTATTTCATCCCTTGGCTACAGTTGACTAAATCCAGAAAATTTGGAGATCTGAGTGCTTTTATAATTAGGAAAAAATAATCACACCATCATTGCTCTTACCTTAGTGAAAGCTCTAAGATCCCTTAAAATCTCTTAATTTTTATTGGTTAGGAAACAGAGGGCTAGGAAAACATTGTGGCTGGCTTAAAGTAATTCGCTTGTGCAGTTGCGAACGTAGGCTGTAGTTCAGATCTCCTGCCATCCCAGGGCATACCAGACAGGTGTTGAGCAATACCGAAACCCATCCCTGGACCCTGCACCTGCCTCTTCCTAACCCACGGTCCTGAACAAGTTCCTGAATGTCACTGCATTGTTTATAAAATGGGGCTAGTGATAGCACCTACCGCAGGGATGAAATTTAAAGTTCACACAAAGAGCTTAGACTCTGTCCAGCCAGCTAGTGATTGCTCTGCCAGGAGTGGCTATCGTTGTTATCCTTTCGTGCCACCTTGGGCTGACTCCATCTCCTTGATTCTGCTATCAGGCCTGAACTTTGAAACTTAGGGGGCAGCGTCACCTATGGAATTTGCTCTGCTTGCTAATCTGGCAAAATCAACAACTCATCTCTGTTCATTCTGCTCTGGCAGAGCCTCTGGAGATGTTAGATCATAACACGGAGCAGTTCTGCAGGAGAGGCTCAGTTCGGGCTGGGAAGGGAAGGTTTCTGAGGCTGGGGAGGGAGTACAGCAGGAACGGGGAAAAGTGTATGAGCCTCGAGGCACCAGGGAGGGGGCACTTGGCATGGAAACAGGGTGTAGAAGGCCAGGAAGGGGGATGTGATGTGGGCTTTACGGCCAGACAGGAAGAAGACCTAGAACCTATGAAAAGGACCATTTTCTGTGGGGCTCAAGAAGGGCCTCTCACAGGGGATTTCCTACCCAGGGTTCCTGCCCTTGGCTGCCTTCCCAGGGAAAGGTGGTGTTTGCTCTGGGAGCTTGTGCACAGCATGGCTTTAGTTCAGACTCAAACAGTACCTCCCTCCTTCCCTTGCGCTGCTTCTCCCCAGCCTTGCTCAGCCGAGAATGAACATGCTTTCCTTGAACCACACACTCATGCCTCTGCAAGACAGGGCACCACAGGCAAGACAGCCTGGAACAGACGCTTGGGAACTACAGATAACACTGTTGTATGGGGAAGTGAGAGTTGTGAAGGGCAGTTTCAGAGGAATGGGTCCTATGCAGGAGGCTTTGGTGTGGCCCTGAGGTTGCTGGCCAGCCCCGGACTATGGCTACTCAAAGGACCTCAGTGTGGTCTAAAGCAAGACCTTCACTGGGGAGAAGAATCCTAAAGTTAAAAAATAGGACAGAAAGAAAGGACAACCAGCTTCCTTGTCCTCTTCTCCCCAACCCCAATCGAAAAGTATCACATCTCAGAAATGGCATGCACTTTCTGACAGCATTTGCCAAGATTTCAGATGAAGCTGATACAGATGTCTTCCATTTTCATGTTGTACGGTGAGTAGATGGGAGTTCCTGCACATATGTTCAGGCAAGATAATGGTAATATCACTTGAGGCATTGTGCTGCAAATACAGTCTGTTTTTTTGAGGCAGTCTCACTTTGTAGTTCAAGCTGGCCCTGAGCTCACTATGTTTGCAAGCCTCGAACTCAGCAATCCTCCTGTCTCTGCCTCCCGCATGGTGGGATTATAGGCTTGAGCCACCAAACCCAGCATTTGTGGTATGTGGTACTGATTGCCGGTAGGTGTGAGCCACCACTCTGGGTATTATTGTATGTGGTTACTGGGATTGAACCAGGGACCTTGAGCTTGCTAGGCAGGTACTAGAACCACTGAGCTAAATCTCTGGCCCCTAAATATAGTTTTGGTCCCAAACTTATTGCCTGCATGAAAACAAAATCCCTGGGACCTTTTCATTACAGAATAACCTTGGCCATCAATATAAGGATGCAATGATATGTTGAGTGTGGTGATGCACACCTGTAATTCCAGCATTTGGGAGACTGAGGTAGGAGGATCACTATGAATTAAAAGCCAGCCTGGGCTACATAGTGAGTTCAAGGCCAGCCTGAACTGTATGGTGAGACCCTGTCCCCCCAAAATAAAAATAAATAAATAAATAACAGCAAGGATGCAATGATAATGCACTCCTCCATTTGATCCATGAATCAGTACATTGACCCATCTATCTTCCATTTATCCACTATCCTTCTTTCTAACCACCCATTTATTCATTAATCCATCTACTTACCTACTCATCCACCCAGCCACCTACTCACTCATCTGTGTATCCTTCTACCTTCTACCCATCAACTCACCTACCTACCTATCCCTTCATTACTCCCTTATCCATACTTGCCAGGATGTGGTTGGAAGTCAATTCCAGTCCATGGCGATCAGTTATTGGGGTAGGAGCCACATGGACAGAGCCCTGCTGGTTGCATGCAGTGTCCACATTTGACAGTCACAAGTGAATAATAACATAAATAAACACTGAGCTGTCACCTGAGAAGCCAAGATGGGGTAAATTTCAAGGGTTGGTAACAAAGTTCACCAGAAGGTGCCTGCATTTAATTAAGATAGTATCTGAGCATATACTCTCCTCAGTATATGAGGGAGTTTCCCGGAAAAGGCAGCATGGAAAATCAGGTAACAGAGGTTCCAGAATTGTATTTGCCACATGAAAATTTTCTTCCCATGGAGTTGCATCTGCAGTTTTTCCCAATGCCACTTCCCAATTGTACTGCTGCCACTCTGATCATTAGTATTTTCCCCTTAAAACTAAGCACAAGCATTTTGCTGGGCAGTTTAAATTCACATTTTATTGTCCATCTAAAGATGCCCCCAAATTGGAGAGTTCAGTGCCTGAAAGTGCTCCCTGTCTTCCAAATTGTATTTCAATATATTTTCTCATGGGAATTATGACTAAAGTTTACTTGTTTCTAATGTCAAGTTGTGTCTCCTTTTAAAAATGCCACCCAAGGGCTGGAGATTTAGCTCAGTGGTTCCGGCGCCTGCCTTGCAAGTGCAAGGTCCTGAGTTCAATCCCCTGTAACCACATACAATGCTGGGTGTGGAGACTCATGCCCACCAGCCATCAATACCACATACCACAGTGCCAGGAGTGGTAGCTCACGCCTGTAATCCCAGCACTTGGGAGGCAGAGGCAGGAGGACTGCTGAATTCAAGGCTTGCCTGGGCTACATAGTGAGCTGAGGGCCAGCCTGAACTACAAAGCGAGACCCTATCTCAAAAAAAAAAAAAAAAGCCACCCAAGCAAATACGAGACCCCCCAGTTCAATCTCCAGAATTGAAGAAGGAAAAAAAATTCATACTCTTCCTATCTGAAAGTCAGATGGCACATTGGTTAGTGGTCTGGAATTAATTTGAGAAAGGGAAGTGGAGGTAGTGGTTAGAGTTCTGGTGCTGGCAGGCGTCCTGATTCCCATGCCTTACTCTGCTACTGAGTCACAGGCCCATGTGGGTAGGGGACTTGGTTTTTCTGAGTTATTGCCTGTCTGTTAAAGGAAGGTGGGCATGGGAATAGGACACATCTCAGTTTCACTCACTCTTGTACTTAGTGTTTTAATACTGAGATGGGAGATTAGAGTGTGACAGATCTGACAGGGGAGGGAAGTAGGTGTGACCTGTTAATTACAAAATCCCAAGACATATTCAAATATCAGTTTCAAATCCCTGCTCCTCCTGAGAGGTCAAGTAGATTTTTGATAGGATGGCCTAGATCTGACATCAGCCTGAGGAGTAGGTGATATGAAAAGTATAGCTCACATTGAATTTTTGCCACTGGTTTTTTTTTTTCTCTCTCTCTCTCTTTTGTTTTTGTGTTTTGTTCTTCAGACAGGGTCTCGCTTTGAGGTAGCTCAGGCTGTTATCAAACTGATAGCAATTCTCCTGCCTCAGCCTCCCAAGTGCTGGGATTGTAGGTGTGAACCACTACACCTGACAATTGTGTTTCCTCTTGCATGCTAGCCTACACTCATGCTGTAGGCTGGGCTTCTTTTCCAATTTTTACTTGGCTCAAATTTACTGTGCAGGGCCACAGATTTAGCTCACTGGTTCTGGCACCTGCCTGGCAAGCACAAGGTCCCCAGTTCAATCCCCAGTAACCACGTACAACAGTATCAGGAGTGGTGACTCACGCCCACCAGCACTCAGTACCATATACCACAAATGCCAGGTGTGGTGGCTCACACCTGTCATCCCAGCACTCGGGAGGCAGAGACAGGAGGATTGCTGAGTTCGAGGCTTAACTGGGCTCCATAGTGAGCTCAGGGCCAGCCTGAACTACAAAGTGGGACCTTGTCTCAAAAAAAAAAATTTTACTCTGCAGAATAGCCTATTTCTTTCTCTATCTTTAATAAAACTTTGCTACTGTTCATTCTTGTCTTGGTCAGGTTTTTTTGCTTAGGACAGAAAGAACCTAGAAGAAACCACCTCCAGAGGGATAGTTCAGCTGTCAAAAATCTGGTAACAATACTTGGAGAAAATAATTTTTAACATTCTATATCATCTCTGAAAGAAGAAGACAAAAGAATTCTATTATTCATGAAATGAATAATAATAATGGAACTGTGTATTCTGTTTTACTGTTTTAAATTTTAAACATAAATGAAAGGTTCAATATTTTCATGACACTAAAATAATTGAAGTTCTGTATCTTCATTGTTATAATCGCTATGGTATCATTGCTTGTTTTAAACTTGTGATACAGACTGCAAGAATCTATAATACCATGGGTTGAGGATACAAACTGTGCTTGAAACAAAACTGGATGAGTCCAGTCAGAGCTGAACAGATGTGTGCATCTGAGACTGCATACTCATATATCTCAGCTGACTGTAGAGATGAGAATTCTTAGGATTCATTTGTATGAAGAAAGCAATGTTTATTGTAAGTCCCTAGAACCTGCTCAACAGTATCTACAACAACTGTTTAGAAGCTGGATTATATAGGCACAGGCCTATAATCCCAGCATGAAGATTGCAAGTTCAAGACTAGCCTAGACAATTTAACAACATTATCACAAACTAAAAATAAAAAGGGGCTAGCAGTATACATCTCAGCGATAGAGGGCTTCCATAATATGTGCCAATAAAAAAAGAAAAATTTAGAATTTAACCAAAAGTTTTGGGGGAGGGGAGGGAAGGAAGTACTTTGTCATTGTTTATAATGGTTAATGCATGGTGACAACAAAAAAGCAAATTTAGCTAAGCATGGAGGTCCATGCCTGTAATGCCAGTACTCAAGACACCTGAAGTAGGAATACTGAAATGCTGAGCCCACCTTGGGCAATTTAGTGATTTAGTGAGACTTAGTGTCAAAAGTGCCGGGAATGAAGCTCAGTCTGAAGGCCCTAGCTTCAACCCCAAATAATGGAAGAAAGAAAGTAAAAAGAAAGAAAAAAAGAAAGGAAGAAAGCATGTCTACGTTTAACTTTTCAAAAAATCTCATTTTGAAATAATTTTTTATTTACAGGAGTGTTAGAAAAATAGTATAGAGTAATCCCAGCAGTCGGGAGGCAGAGACAGGAGGATTGCTGAGTTCAAGGCTTGCCTGGGCACCATAGTGAGCTCAGGGCCAGCCTGAACTACAAAGCAAGACCCTGTCTCCAAAAAAAGCAAAAAATAAAAAAAAAAGTATAGAGAGTTCCCATGTACTTTTCACCCAGTTTATATAACTGTAGTATATTTATCAAAACAGAAATTAACATCTGTACAATACTATTAATCTAATACTATTAATTTTACTTGGACTGTGCCAGTGTTTTCTCTGATATTTGTTTCTACCCCAGGTTCAGTCTACCGTATTGGATTGCATAAAGAGGTCTGTCACTGTTTTGAAGCCCATTTACATGTCTACAACCCCTATCACCTTCTCTAGTTGCTCCTCGCCCCAGTTCCCACCATCGATTGGGTACACTGCTGATTCCACGAAACCACTCTGATAGTGTGGTTTGGAGATCTGATGAACCTGGAGACTCGCCCTTTGGTGAAAGGTGCTATAACATCTGATTCAGTGCAGTTGACTGACAGAGAGCATAAGCACTTTTACTTTGTCAAGCTAAAGAACCTTTAGCTAGACAGTTGGGTGATGAGTGTTAGGTGGTTGGCATTTTCAAGGATCATATGCTTAGTATATGGAAATCAGAAAGCAATGCTTGTCTGGGGCAAAAGTTCACATGACCTGTGAAACAAAGGCAAAAATGAGAAAGGTAACCCAATTCAAAAATGGGCAACTGAAATGAACAGACACTTCTCAGAGGCAGAAATCAAAGCAGCCAAGAAACATATGAAGAAATGCTCAACATCTCTGGTCATTCGAGAGATGCAAATGAAAACAACATTGAGATTCCACCTCACTCCACAAAGAATGGCTGCGATCACAAAGTCAACCAACGATAAATGCTGGCGTG
>PVIC010013971.1:0-37234 GCA_004025085.1 Thryonomys swinderianus
TATAGGTGTGAGCTACCACGCCCAGCACTATGGTATGTAGTATTGATTGCATTGTATGTGGTTACTGGGGATCGAACTCAGGGCCTTGCGCTTGCGAGGCAGGCGCCGGAACCACTGAGCTATCCCTCCGGCCCCTGTTTCCTTTTTTAAACATTAATTTTTTCTTTCTTTATTATTTACTCCTAATCCCCATTACCCTTTGAATATTTACTATTTCACAGTATCAATCATGCATTCTAGAACACATTTATAACTTCACTTTCTCATATCTGAGAAAATATATGATATTTGCACATCTGTGACCTATTTATTTCACTTATGAGTATGTCCTGAAGGTATGTCCATTTGAGTATAAATGATTCAATCTCATCATTCTCTATGGCAGAGTAAACTCCATTTTATAAAAAACCCACATCCTCTTTTTGTTTTAATTCTTTATTGGTACAATTTATATACATCTCACAATCGCACATAACATTGGGGAATTTGTACCAATATACGACACAAGTTAATTCTCATTTTTACCCATATCCCTACCCACCCACACCTCCCCACCCCCTATATACATACTCTTTTATTTTCTTTCAGAATCATATTTATTCCTTCCCCTCATTACATTCCCACACCAAATTTCCTTTGGAAACTTCCCATCCTGCAAAAACTGTCATACTTTCTAGAACTCATTTGCATCTACAGGTGCTCATATCAAAGAAAAGATCAGGTATTTGCCTATTTGTGATCTATTGATTTCACTCATTAGCCTGTCCTCCAGGTGTGTCCATTTGCACATAAATGAATCAATCTTGTCATTCTTTATGGCAGAATAATACTCCATTTTATAAAAAAAACACATCTTCTTTATCCACTCTCCAGTTGATGGGCATTTGAGTTGTTTCCAAGATTGAGCTATCATGAACTGAACTGCTGTGAACAAGGGTGTACATCTGTCTCTCCAATGTGATTTTTAAAATTCTTTTGGGTATATTCCTAGCAGGGGGATAGCAGGGTCAAATGGGACCCTAGTCATAGTTTTCTGAGAAATCTCCACACAGATCTCCACAATGGTTGCACAAGTCTACAATCCCACCGACAGAGGAGAAGGGTTCCTTTCTCCCCACAGCCTCGCCAGCATTTATTGTTGGTTGATTTTGTAATCGTGGCCATTCTTTGTGGAGTGAGATGAAATCTCAGAAAAACCCACATCTTCTTTATCCAGTCTAGAGTTGATGAGCATTTGGGTTGTTTCCAAGATTTAGCTATCACAAACTGAGCTGCTATAAACATGGGTGCACATATGTCGCTGCCTTAAACTTAAGGGTGTATCTCTTTTTTTTTTTTTTTTTTTTGAGACAGGGTCTCACTTTGTAGTTCAGGCTGGCCCTGAGCTCACTATGTAGCCCAGGCAAGCCTCGAACTCAGCAGTCCTCCTGTCTCTGCCTTCTGAGTGCTGGGATTACAGGTGTGAGCCACCATGCCCTGCCAAGAGTGTATCTCTTTATCTCAACTCCTTGCTTTTCTCTTTGCTTCCTGGTCACCACACCCTTCCATTATGCCTTTCTGCTTTAGAGCTGGTTAATGATGGACTAAAAATGTAAGCCAGAATAAAACACTCCTCTTTTAAGTTATGAATATCGAGCATTATGTCTTGGCTTTGAGGAAAGTGACTCAAATATACCCAAGTCCCATGAATGACCTTCTACCATCCTAGTCCATTGTGCTTTTTCCTTGGCTCAGCCATGAATTTATTCATGGCCCAGTAACAAAAATGAGCTTTTTAGCCAGCAGGAAGTTCTAGGACTCTCCCAGTATACTGTAGTTCCAGGCCATATTGGTAAGTAAATATTACAGATGTCATTGTTAGGTAGAAATCATATTGGATTGAGAAGTGGGCAGCAGAAAAACTGGAGACAATGAACATTTTCTTTTTTAGAACCTTCCAAAGGGCAAAAGAGAAAGCTAAGGCAGAAACTCCAGTGAGGTTAGTAAGAGCTGAGGGAAGGGTTTTAATCAAGAGAGCTGACTCTAGTCAGATACACCGAGGCACTTTTGTCTACATGACACTTATATTTACAATGTTTTTCAATATAAAGTAATCATTTAGAGTTCATTTATATATCTCTGAAGTCAGTTGACATAAGTTGTCCCCAGGTGACAGATCAATTCTTAGTGTGTTGACATATTAAATTTTTGAGCCTCTCAGTTTGAGAACCAGATCTTGGACTGAAGAATTCACTGATACACCATCTTGGTATGTTCAGTGATGCTCAGTTAACCTCTGGCATTACCCCAACTGCCTTTCTAGGTATCTGTTGAATCTTCTAAAGATCTTAAATAGGATCAATCAGGACCATCACCCAATTTATAGGGCAACCCAGAGGTGCTCCCTCATGACCCTGGAGATGACTAAGTGTGAGGTCTTTGAACATTAATATAAACCTTCCCCTTCAGGAGGTAACATTGTGAAGGACAAGACAGGACAAACCAGCTTGCACTCACATAAGGCAGACTGCATATATACCATCATAAGGATGTCAGGAGCCCAGAGTAGGCAGAGACTGGCTCTTCTGTTAGCATCGTAATTCGGTGTCTTCCTATCCAAACCTGTTGTCTCCCTGTCACTCCATACACCCTAAGTCACAGTTCATGTCCAAGGGACAGCACCTGTGGGCATATCTTTCTACCTGCTAAGCTTCCTTCAGTTGGGACTGGTTATATGTGTGCTGCTTCTGGAATTTAGAACCTAGTCATTTTCCTTTCCCCCAGATTCTCTTCCCACCCTCAAAGCAAAAACAGGTCCACTTGCCCCTGTCCTCTCGAAAGATCTTTCTTTATGCCTGTGTCGGTGAACATAGGGTCATTTATTGCCATAGTTGGATCTGGAATGTGTCCACAGGCCCATGTAAAATATAGGCTTGATCCTCAGTTTTGTGTTACTTGAAAGTGGTGGGAACCTTTAAGAGATGGGACCCACAGGAAGGTTTGCAGCCATGGGGGTGTGTCCTCACAGAAGTTGGTGAGATATTGACCTCTTCTCTTTCTTTCACGCCCAGCCACAAAGTCTGCACTTGGTGTCATCATGTGCTCACATCGTAGGGTGTTGCTTCACCACAGGCCCAAAAACAGCAGGGCCCATTGCTCAGGCACTTGAGCCAAAATAAACCTTTCCTCTTTTTGAGTTTATTTGTTATGGTAGTAACAAATAAATAAACACATTTACCCTTCCAGGTCTGACTTGGAAGCCTTTCCACTACTTCATCCACTAAACAGAAGAAAATACGAGCTTAATTCCCAGGGGAGAATTTTGACATAGAAAAAAAAATCCTTTGTCTTAAGGTAGAGAGGACACATTTCCTTTTTGACTGAATTCCCTCTGAATTTCCATGAGGTTTCTGCTCACATTGCCTCATAACTTCCCAGGGTTTCCTGCCCTCTCTGAACAGAACTCCCCTCATGTTCCCCCGTGAGCAGAGGAAGCAGTTGCACTTGATAGCATCAAAGGCCTTTTCCAGCTCTGCAGACTCACAAGCCGTTGTCCTTTGTGGTCTGTATCTACCTAGAGCCAAGGACACCCGGGGACTGCCATACACATAGCTGCCTGAACCAGCTGCCCCCACGTGATGCCACCCAGCAAGGCGACCGTGGTCCTGTGGTGTTTTGAGTGCAAGGTTAGAATGTAAGGGTAATGGGAAATAATGCCTCCTCATCATTTTTAACCTTTTTGAATAATGCCCTTGTATCTAAGCCAGAAATTTTTATTTAAAAATCAATTGTACTTATTATGCTCCTTGGAAAAATAAATGAGAAACTGGGAAGAAAAAAGTGGGACCCGGGGCTTATTAGTGAGAGTTTGGAGTCTGTGGTGGGAGCACAGTCCTGCCTAGCCTAGACAGCCACTGTCCTGGAGGACGGGGTTAGCAGCTGAAACCCCAAGTGGTTGTCATGGAAGAAGAGAGCTTCTCATTCTGCAAAAATGTACCAGTCACATGTGGGCATAGCAGCTGTGTTCTATTACCCTCTGGCATCCTGAGATCCTTATCCCATCCTAGGGAAAATGCAGACATCATCTTTGGAAGAATTTTAAATCAGAAAGAACAGACACCAAATCCACTTTTGGTCATTTATCAGCTGTGACCTTGGGAAAGTTATCTGATGGCTCTTCTGTAGCGTAGAGGGGAGAACATCTACTGCTCGGAGGTCAGGGACCATGGGAGCAGCATACTCACTGAGTTGATGTAGCTGACGGTTTGTGTAGAGGCCTGTGGATGTGGGCTTCCAGCCATGGTTTCCTGTGGCAGTGTAGATTGCTGGGGCTGAGAAGCCGGTAACCTGGGAGAATCAAGTCAAACTCAGCAGGTGCAAAAGGGGCTGTCATTTCAGCTCATAATGCAGTCAGTTTTGCAGTTTCCCTGGGTAACAATGGCATTCTCGTGACATGGAGCAGTTTGCCAGTCATTGACTCAAGGTACCCATGTTTGGTTCTATTGACCACAACACACACACACACACACACACACACACACACACACACACACACACACACACTGCCCCAACCCAATTGCTTTCAGCCCTGTCTTGCCACTCAAAACCTCATACAGCTTTTCCAGAGCCCACTTTTACTTGTAAGAGAAAGCAGGGGTATGCAAACCAGGTAGTGGGAACTTACAAGCATAGTCTATATTGGGGTGTTCATTTTCACTAATTACAACACTACATAGGACACCTAGTTCCTGTACAGGACAGAGCAAGCCCTCCAAGAGGCTCAGTGGAGCCCATGGCTTCTTTTGGGGTCCTACAGAGACTGACAGGAATAGGGAGGTTGCTTGGCAATCTGAGCCTTCATGACAGCATAGAGATCTCACTGGAGCATGCCACTTGCAGCCCCATGAGTCACCCTTGTCTGTCTTCTGCTGCCCTAAAGAGCTCTCTTTTTTTTTTTTTTTTTTTTTTGAGACAGGGTCTCGCTTTGTAGTTCGGGCTGGCCCTGAGCTCACTATGTAGCCCAGGCAAGCCTCGAACTCAGCAATCCTCCTGTCTCTGCCTCCCGAGTGCTGGGATGACAGGCATGAGACACCACGCCCGGCCTAAAGAGCTCTCTTATTGTGACACATGTCCTAATGGGACCAAAAGTAGCAGGATAGAGTGAGAGAGGAAGGATGTGAAAAAAGTTGTTCGTTCTTGCTCACCGGAAATTATTTGTGAGGTTTGGGCCACTGGACTCCTATCCATTGCCTGTCTGGCATGAGGAAGGGGAGAGCAAGAGCAGACGTGAGCCAAGGATCTTCCAGGAATTCCCAGAGACCTGGGCAGTGGCCATTGTCTTGTAGAACCCTTTGCCTCTTTCTTTGTACACTCTTCACCCATGGGCACTAGCGTGCATCTTGTCATGAAACCTTCACGATATTCTGTGTGCATAGACAGCATCATGTCACAGAGCATGGAGCCTTGACACTTGTCACCACTCTAGCTCTGGCTGCAGTAGGCTCTGTGGGTCTGCCGTTCGCGCCTGCCATGTCTAAGCTATGTGCTTAACATGGCCTTTTATCTCCGCAATAAAATTGTTCTCTAAAATTCATGCTATCCTATCCTAAACTCTAAACTCCTTAAAGAAGGAATTTCACACATCTGAGAGACACTTGTGCTCTTTCTGCCCCATTCAAATGCCCATCTGATCAGCTGGGACAAATACCACTGGTTACCTTATAACATCTCAGTGGACACCAAGTCCTTCCTTGTTGTTAGAGTTGACCTTCTACTCTAATTGTTAAAAAATATCATTCACTTTCCCAGGGTCTCGTGGATTCAGAGTATAAGCTATGGAATCTAATCTTCATCAGAGGGGAAATTTGCAGGGAAGTTCCTAGGAAAGTTTTTCTTTCTTAAAAAAGAGACGTACAAAGAGAAAATGCCCTCTTTTTCCTTATTATGAAAATGGTTAAGTTTATAATGCCTGGAACTGCAGCAGTCACTTTGGGACCATAAGGAGAAGACAAGCCTGAGGGAAACTGATGCCAAGGGAAGACAATGAGAGCCTGGTTACCTGACAACTTTGCTCAGCCACTCGATAGTCCTTAATTTTCCTGCTTCTGTAACTTGTTATACTAAGTAAATGTCCCCATCCATTTTCTATTTCTGTAACTGAATACTATAAACTGAAGGTAACTTTTAAAGAAGGGAATTTATTTTTGATAGCTATTGAGACTGGAAAGTTCGAAGAAGGGGTGCAGAGGCTTATCTAGTATGTCTTATGGGGAGACTGTAGGGCACCACATGGCAAGAGGCGAGACACAATGTCCTTGATTAGTTTTCTCCTCTTTTTACGAAGCCACAGTCCCACTGCATTAGGCGCAGCCTAGTGGCCTTGTTTAACCTTAGCTACCTCCACATTCATGAGCCTTCTCCAAAAACTAGAGTCAGATTAAATCTCCACACTCCTAATACTTCACGATAGGGATTACATTACATCATGAGTTCTGATGAGGACATTCCAACCACACCAGCAATTAAATTCCCTTCTTGATTAATTTTACCAGATGAATTCTGTTACCTGCAGCCAGAAGAATCTTCATGTACCTGTTCATTGTTCCGTCCACCATCTTAAGCATGTGGCACAGGGTGGTGGTAGGAGAGAAGTCCTGAGGAATTTGTCCAATTCCTCTACCACTGTCTTGCATGAGTAAGGGATTGGTGGAAACTCCCCAGAGGGTCAGGCTTCAGTTCTGCTCTTGGTGGGAACTAGATTTGGTTCAATGATCCAGGAGCCAGGACCCAAGTTCATTCCCAGGGTGTTGGGTGGGGATGTTCTCTCAAAAGTGTCCAGGAGACACTCTGACCCCATGTCTGCCTAGAAGATTGTGTTCATATTTTAGGTCATCTCTTAAATTCTGTCTCATTCAGTGGAAGATGGTTGGAATAAGTAGTATGACTAGCTCTTGCTGGCTCAGGGACCAGCCAAGAAGAGATTATAGTTGGCAGGGTTCAGAAATCACACAGGACACAGCGGAAGTCTGCACGGCTTAGTGGGGTGTGGTTTGACACCACCAGCTAAATTGTGATCTTTGCATTTTGAATTTTTCATGCCAGCCCTATCTTCCCTCCACCTGGCAATGAAAGTTGCCTACTCCGTGCTTTGTCTGCTCAGCGTCAAATAATCTGTGTTTAGGACAGGTGCCTTCTCTGCAAAGCAGGAAGGAACTTAGAATCTCATTTGTCATATGGAGAATGTCTTTTGGGATCACACAGCATAAGAACTAGAGGCACTGAGGCTAGATAGGGGAAATGACTTTCTAAGGTCACTAGCTGGTTTGTGGAAGGCCTGCTTACAGTCCAGTGTAGTGCACACTACTGACAGTAGTAACACACTGATCTCTTTCATGGGTGTCCAAAATAGCTGAAATAAAGGTGTAACAAAGTGTATTAATGCAAGTTAGGGCTGAGAGCAGACATATTCATGCAAGTGTCTTATCCTCTGAGAGATTTTATTACCTCCCAAGTCCTGGGTTCAAGTTACTGGTAGAAAAATTGTATCAGAGCTGAAATTTCTCAGATATAGTTTCTGATGAGTTCTTCTTTCTTAGAGTGTCTGTCTCTCTTTCATTTTTTTGGTACTGGAACTTAAACTCAAGGCCTTTATACTGAACTATATCCTCAACCCTTTTATTTATTTATTTTTATTTTAAGGCAGTGTCTCACTCACTAAGTCACTGTTTCCCCAGCCGCACTAAAATGTGACACTCCTGCCATCATCTCCTAGAGTGCTAGGATTACGTGCATGTGCCTCTATGTCCAGCTAGGATTAATTTTTTTTAGTTTTTGAGACAGAGTCTCACTTTGTAGCTCAGGTCCTGCTTCCTGAGTGTTGGGATTACATGTGTGAGTCACCATGCCGGGCACTGGGGTATGTAGTACTGGGGATCGAACTCAGGAACTTGTGCTTGCCCGGCAGAACCACTGAGCTAAATCCCCAGCCCTAGGACTAATTTTTATAAGATGATGATGAGCCCAGTTTGGTGTGGCAAGGACCACACATTATCTCTGACAGTATCTGAAAATCAGATATCACTTGCTGTTAATTCCTGGGATGACTTGTTTTCAAGAGCTGCATAATAGGTAGTTTATGGAATCTTTTCCCTTGTTTCAGTGGTTTGCAGCCTAAATTAATTCAAGACTCAGTGCCTTTCTTTGTGCTTCACAGGTCATTCACAGGAAAATTGGAGGCCTAGTGAAGCGATCTGTATTTGTTGGGGAAAGTGGGGACTCCCCAGTATAGACCCTCGTGTTAAGGAGTCCTCAGGGACAGGCGGGACGGTGAGTGACTGGAATAACTTACTCCAGTGTGCTTTGAGTGCAGATGCCACATCTCCCCGTGTGGCATGGATCTGCACCTGTACCTGGTGTCTGGTGGGAGTGCAGTGTCACCCACAAACACTCCCCCCCATGCATGGAGGCCCAGAGCTAGGACCTGGCTGGGCGTGGAAGAAAGGGCAAGGACTGTAGAGTTAGGCAAATCTGGGCTTCCGTTCTTGCCCTCCAGATGATTGTCTGGAGCTAATCTCTTTTCCTTCTTGGGATACAGTTTCCAAATCTGAAAACAGGAATAATTACATTGACCCATAGATGCTCCAGTAAAGAGTAGATGAGATCGCTTATGAATCTTGGCAGCATAGCATAGGGCTGTAGTGAATGCCAATTTCCTTTCTGCTCTCCTTTTCCTTTATTATTCTCCAGCCCTTGTGGGAAATTTGGTTCAAAGCCCCGGCATCCTGCACATCCTCAGCCCCACAGTGAGGCTGTGGGGGAAAGCCCTGCCCAGCAACCCGGAGGAGATGCCAGAGAAAGGTGCTTCCCCCTGTTTTCCCAGCCCTCAAGCAGATGCATTTGCATCCCAGCAAACAGAGATCCATTGTGCTTTTCCCCAAAGGGAAGCTGACTTCTGAGACCTTTGTAGGTATTGAATATCAGGATAATAACAGTAATAGCTTCCGTTTATTGCATTTTTACTATGTGCCAAGTGCCATGTTAAGTGCCTTATGTGCATTCTCGCCACAAGTCTATGATGCCGGAGTGAGCCTCCTCCTTGTAAGACTAACTGGAGAAGAACGGGAGAGGTCGAGTCCCACAGCTCTGGACTGGAGCCATGATGGGGCTCCTACATCAAACCTCCCTGCCGTTCCCTTCGCTTCTGTTTTCTCCTCCCCTCTTTCCCCGTCACTCCTCCTCCCCTCACTCTGTCTCTTTGTCTCAGTCTCTCTCTCTTCCTCTCTACTGGGCACTGAACCCAGGGTCTTTGCACAGAATTATATCCATAACCCTTGTTTAAAGAAAAAAAAATTGAAGACAAGGATTTACTAAGTCATCAACTTGCCTGCGATTAGAAGAGTGTAACACCACGCCCAGTTCAAACCTCATTCTCAGTCACAGATCCTAGCAAAGTGTGCAGCATACTTCCACCTCTTCTCTGATATAGCAGGCGTGTGTACATCACACTTGTTGTCAATATTGCCACAGGCAATGACATCGCGCGTTTTAAAATTTCAGACCGTAGCATAACCCAAGCAGTTTATCAGTTAATGTCTGTTCCCTGGCTTGCTGAAGTGTATGTATATAAACTGTAGGAAAACATTCGTGGAAGCGTGGTCCCAGTTCATTCCGGGGCCTGTTAAGAACGCAGTCTCGGGCCCCAGCCCAAATTTGCTTGATCAGATGAGGCGAAGGCCCAGGAAGCTGCTACTTCATGACTCTGTGAGGTGCCTGGAGTGAATATTTCTTGGAGGTGCCTGGCATACCAGCTTGCAGGAGGCTTCCTGCTTGGTTCAACCCATGGTGGGAGGTTTTAGCCCTGTGTGGAATATCTTGAATCACCCCTGCTTTCTGAGAACGCCAGGCTTGCCTATTATTTTGGTGACGGCAGCCACATGAAGAAAGAACCAGTATCTTCCTCTTTGACTGCGATCCTCTCCCATCCCTTTTCTCTGGTGACAATGGTGGCACGCAGAGCCATGTTCTGAAAGATTTAAATACTCAATTAATCAATGGAATATTCCATTAGTGGGATAATCAGTTGCCATTGCACTGATCTATAGTTACATCTCAGCTGGGCCTCACAAATTGATTCCTGATGAAGTTCTAATTGACTGGACCATCTGATAAAGGGCCAGTTGGAGTTTATTGAAATAGCTGGTGAGCAGTCCCGGGGGCCAGGGCCTTCCTTAAGGGGAGGGCGGGTGGGCAGGGCAGAAGAGTGTGATTTACGCCTGGTTCTCGCTGCATCTTCTCTCTAACACAATGTTTATAGGTCCCAGGTGAGGGATGAGCGCTCACAGCTGGGGTGTGGGGACGAGATGGCTGCTCTGAGCCCAGCCCCAGCCCCAGGCAGCAGGTGGCCAGAATGAGATTTGTTCAGAAGCCCTAGGACAAAGGTTCGCAAACCAGGACATGCTTAAGAATGACCCAAAGAACTGAGAATTTTCACTCCCACATGCAGGGCTGTGAGGCTCAGACTGGGGTAGGACCTAACAGCCCGTGTGTTAGCAGGTTTCCCAGCCTTCTGTGCTGCGGGCTCCACCCCGAAGTTCCAGAAATGCTGCCTGAGGAGCTGATGGCTTAGAAGCAGATAGCCCTGGGGCCATCTTCCCTGGGGAGTTTTGGGTTTCTTAGACCTTGTGTGTGGGGACACATGTGTCTGTGCCTTGTCAAAGGCTCCCGGCCTCTTTGTTGCTTAGCACCCTTTTCATTATTTTTCAACTGTTTTGAGTAATATTTTTCTTTCAAATAATCTCCACTTACTACTGATGAATTTGCCTTTAGATTTTGATAAATTGAAAACATGTAAGAAAATGCATGATGAAAATAGTACACTGTAGTTCTGCATTTGTTTGTTTCATGTATTCATTTATCCATCATACATCTTTCAAGGGTCTGGGCCAAGCACTGATTATATTAAAAGAATAAGTGAAATCAGGCAAATGCATGGTTCCCAAATATAAGGAGTTCATATTCCTTAGGGGGAGATAAAAAATAGAATTTAATATTAGAAGTAAGTGCAGGACCCTGTTACACAATTGCAGGGAATGTAGTGGATTCTGTTGCATTGCAGTGTATGATATCCATTAGGCTCTGTTTGTTGCTGTTGTTAAGAATTTTGAAAATAGTACCTGCGGCCCTGCATTTATCCTGGAGAATTCCAACCCAGGAAGTCCCAGGTGATGTGAAGACTTTATCAGCCAGAGCTGTCCCTGGTTGACCTCAGATATGGGTACCTTTTCCTGTGGGCATCTGTAGGTGCTGGGTTTCCTTTGGGAGCTCTTAGATATAAATGATCCAGAACTTTGAGTGTCTAAAAAGGAGGTTGAATTTTGCCTACTGTGAAGTGAGAAATCACTGATGAGTTTCACTCAGTGGAGAGCATAATCAAATTTCAGGCAGGCCATTTCCCTTTTCCCCTTTTACTCCCTTATCTTTTTCCATTTTCCATTTCTTTGCCTTCTTTCTACCCCCTCCACCTTTTCCCCTCCTGTTTTTCCTCTCCTCTAATACACTACATTTGTGTATATTGTGGCTTTATTTTTGTTTAGATATGAATGCACAGTCAGTGTTCTTTCTCTGAAAATACATTCTGGGGTTTGGATGATGTGGAACAGTTTGAGCCTCAAAATGTCTTAATCTGGCCCCTGGAGCTATTGACTGTTTTAATTCCTTGAGACAGAGCCCTGCCCCTAAGTGCCACAAGAGCTTTTTGGTAGACGGAACCATTAGTGTGGTTTTACATTTTAGTCCCGTTTCCTTTGTTAGGATGTTCTCCTTCTGACAGAAACCGCCAAGTAGGTCAGAGAATTGTCTGGGCCACACTTCACTCATTTGCCATTTATTAAGTGGCTCCTGTGTGTAAGGAAGGCACCAAATGAGGCTTGACTGTCACTAAGGGATGGCTTCAGTCCCCAGTGGTCCATAGTCTAGAACAGTGACCCCTGGATGGAACTTCTTGTGGGTACTGGAGATAACCGAGGTGGGACAGACAGGGATGTGTCGGAGACATGAGTCACAGAGTGGGACTATGTGTCCTTTGGACACTTTAAGGTAGAAGTCCCAGCATGGTCAATTTGCCCTTGGCACCTCCCTGATAATAACTGCCCATCTCTTTCTTACAGAGAATATCAGAACTCAGACTCTGTGCTTAACACCGACTACAGATCTTAGCTGGATTTAATTATAGTGTTTGGTTTTCATTGTATTTATCTTCAATGTAGTGCAAATGTTATGGTTCATTTTATGTGTCCATTAGACCAACCACGGGGTACTGGGACATGTGGTCAAATATTAGTCTGAGTGTATCTGTGGGGGTGTCAGAGTATGATTAAAATTTAAATCAGTGGACTAAATAAAGCAGATTGGGTGGGTAGAATTCGTCCATTTAATTGACGACTGAATAGAACAACAAAGAGACTGAGCCTCCCAGGAAAGAGAGTGAGAAGACATTTCCTCCTGCCTGAGATCCTGAGCTAACACTTTTTTGTTTTTTGTTTTCAGTAGTGGGGGTGAAAGCCAGGATCTTACACACGTTAGGCAAGAACTCTACCACAGAGCTGCATCTAGCCCCATTTAAAATGTTGAGATTGAGTCTTCTGAGTTGCTAAATTACCCAGCCTGGGCTTGAACCTGCAGCACTCCTGTCCCAGCCTTGTACAGTACTGAAATAATCAGGTGCGCACTGCCGCACCCAGTAAAGGGCGGTGGTTTTGCCCTGGTTCCCGACCGAAATGTTAGCCTTCAACCTGGAGCTGCACAGTCAGCTCTCCTGGGTCTCGGGCCTTGGAAACCATGCCATCAGCCCTGCTGGATCTCCAGCTTGCTCACTTAAGGTCTTTGGACTTTCCAGTGTTCCAAAATCATGTGCGCCAAACACTTACACTACATTTCTTTACCTAAGCTGTTGGTTCTGTCTCTGAAGGACCACGACTAACCTGGGAAATGATACTGGTTTGCATTTACTCACTATATTTATTCAAATACAAAAGGAGTCCACTTCAGAAGAGAGAGTAAGTAAATGGTAATAGAATTAGTACCTGAATTTGGCAAGAAATGCAGAGGTTGGGGAAGTATGTCAAAGAGCCAAAGACCTGTCCAGGACCAGGTGGGATCCCGACCCTTGTCCTACTCTCTGAGGCCCCAGGAGGAGGGCATGTGACAAGCAGGAAGTTGAGCTCTGTGCGGCCAGTCAAGTGGCTGGTGTTGGGACTAAGTGCTGCTGCAAACCGCCCATCATCCCAGCAGCTTACCCCAAAGGAAGGCTGTTCCTGGCTGCTTGCAAAGATCAGCAGGGAGGGGACACTGGTCTGCTTCCTGCTGGCATTATTTATTCACTCCACAGGGGCCTCAGGAGCAGCACTGTCCTGCTGTCCTGCCGGGCTTGCTATGGGGGTGATCATGGTCTACATCTCTGCTGTGACCCTCAGGCACTTGAAATATGGTTCCTGCCACCAGAGAACTGAATTTTTAATTTTATTGCATTTTAAGGAATTTAAATTTAAATGAGTGCTTGTGGCCAGTGGCTGCCATTTTAGACATTGCTGTGGAGAACTTCATTTGCAGCGGGTGAGAGAGGGAGGCTGTGGCAGGTTGGGGGCAGGGAGAGGGAGACTGAATGGGCAGAGTGGCAGCGGGTCTGGAGGCAAAGCACGGAAATTCTTCACCATCTCCACATTCCGCGTCCCGCGTCAGGACGGTGTGGCTGCCCTTTCACCCCAGAGTGAAGTCTAGCTGTGTGCAAAGGGCTGGGGGCAAGGGCCGGGTGAGACTTAAGCTTGTCTCTCTGCCGCTGCGGATCTGGCAGGGGAGTGGTGGTAGATGCTAATGGGAAACCGCTGGGGGAGACATTGGGCGGAGGCATCCGCAGGTGGCATCAGAGGGGCCACCATGACAGTTTTCTGGTCCTGCGGGTGAGAATCAGGGAGGGGACCCTAGACTTGGGAGAGAAAGAAGCCAGGCTATGAAGGAAGTGAACTGGGCATCTAGTTACCGCTTTCATTTTGTTTTATATTACTGAGGATTGAACCCAGTGTCTTCATACTGAGCTCCATTACTGGCCTTCCTAAAACAATTCTTTTATTTATTTATTTGGTGCATTTTAGACATACATTATGATCACGTTCAATGTTGAGAATTTCTGTCTGTACATGACACGTCTTGATTCTCATTTTTTCCCATAAAAATTATTTTAAATATTGATGCAGGGTCTCTATAAATTGCCCAGACTGGGATTCCCCTTTTGATTCTCCTGCCTCAGCCTCCCAGAGTTCTGGGATTCCAGGTATGTACCACACACCCTAGCATGAAGTACAAATATGCCTCATTCAATGACCCATGTGTTTAATTGCTGTTTGAGTTACCATCCACTGTTTGGACTTATCACCCACAGTGGGACTTATGATGTAGGAATGTAAGCAGCAGTGTAACCTTATGGTGGCTTCTTCTATAGCACAGTAGAGTACAGTATGGTAATTTCTGCTGGTTGTACATTGTAAAGCAAAGTCATCAAGTTGGAGTTTCCTTTGATCATTTCTTTGTTTGGAATACTGTAATGTAAATGCTATATCCAATTCCTCATTTAGAGACTAATGAAAATTGGGAAATTCATTGGAAATTGGAAAATTCACTGAACGACATAGTCATGGGAAGGGCACTCACTCCATTGTTGTTAAGTCCTTAAACAAAGGGGTCTATAGTTACTTCTACAGCAAGGCAAAGGATGGGTCTTGGCATAAGCCAACAAGATGGAGGCAGGGAAAGTAGGCCCTCCAGCTGGGTGAGCCCGACCCCCACCCAAGTCTAGGACTCCTTAGACCTCCCTTCCATTTGGCTTGGCTACAAGGTGGGCAGGAGGTCCAGGGGCATCGTGAGTCAGGCTCCTGATCTCAGGAAAGCCCAGGAGCTAAGGAACTGCGAGGAGCTGTCAGAGAGCCACTCATTCATTTGTGCCCTCAGTGGCTCACGAAGTGTGGGGAGGACCTGCGGGCGGGGCAGGCAGAGAGCAGATGCTGATGCAGTCGTTACAACAGCAAGGCATCGTGATACCCTGCAAAGCCAAACGGTTGTTCCCCAGCTGTCTTTGATCTAAGAGATGTCTCCACGGGATGTCTTCATCTCATCGCCTGGCCAGCTCCAGGGGGAAGATCGGGTTAGGAATGGGAGTTGGGATAAGGTAGGACTTGGGGGTTTTGCAGGGCAACACTGCACTGAAATCCTATATCAAGATGCCACGTGAGAAGGTCCCACTCCGAGGCACCATGCTCTGTGCAGGCAGTTTTGTGAAGGAGCTAAAACCTGACTTGGCTTTGGAAGACAAGATGGGATTTGGCAGGTAGAGATGGGACAAGACAACAGAGGCCAAGGGTGTGGGATGAGTGTGCTGAAGGGAGCAGGGGCCTCGGTGTGCGTAGGGGACAAGCAGGCCAGAGGGCAGTGGACATGGGCATCTGTGGCTAGAAAGGTTCACAGGTCCGGCTGGGTGGTCTGGGATTACCTGAATTCAGGGGTAGAGGTAGGCCTCCAAAGGTATGAAGAAAGCATTGGCATAACCAAGGTCTGCCAATCCTGTAGGGCTGTGGGCAGTGGCGGTGAGCGTGATGATCCAGAGGGCGGCTAGAGAGTGGGGCCAATGTGCTGCAGAGGCCACAGGCAGGGCAGTACGTGCACGGCTGTGTGGTATATTCATGTATGCATGCTCATGCACATGCAGGCTTTAGGCATAAAAGACCATACTGTAGAACTCTGTCTAATAATTCAACAATGTCTTTGTGTCTGGCCTATGCCTGCTTGGATGTGCCTGGCTCCTGGTTGTGTGGACTGGTGGGGGAGGGGCTTGTCACACATCACCATGCTTCCTATAAGAACATTCAGGCCGGGTGCTGCTTCCTTAGGTGAGGAGGCAGAGACTAACGTTTTCTTCTAAAGCAGCAGCCTCAGCCTGAAACAGAGGCCGCAGCTGGGGTGAAGTCCCATGATTCTGTGACTTGGGGTCAAAAAGGGGGCAAGGATGAAAGGTGCAGCTCAGGTTGGGCTCCCCTGGAAGTCACCCCAGGCATGGGAGATGAGAAGGCAGGTGAATGGAGAGGCTGGCTGGAGAACAGAGCAGCAGCGCCGAGCCAGCCGAGGTAGAGTGTGGAGCCGGTCAGAGCCTCCTGGCCACCATGAATCCTCAGAGGGAAGTATCAGCCTGTGGACAGGTGTTTTGGCAACATGGCAGGTCTATCTGGGTTAGGGTTGTGCTTTCCAAGGGGAACTGGGTGGTTAAATTTCAGCCTATGACAGCAACTGGGTTCCTTTTGCTAAGCTCAGTAGGGGATCTGGGAGGGAGATTTGCTTTGCCACCAAAGATTTGCCTTGTGGAAATCCAGTTTAAGTTCAGCATAGAATAGCGGATGTTCTATACCATAAGAAGGTGACACTTCATGTTTCTGTGATGGCTACAAGGACATCTCATTGTCACCCTAGCTAAGTATCCAGTTAGAGAAATTACAAAGGATTGGGGGAGAAAGTCTTCAAGGACTTAGGTTTTCAGGGCTTTTTTTTTTTTCCCATCATAGTTTTAATCCCAAATAGAATTGGGAAGAAAAGGCAGTGTGTTATCTTGGCAGAGTTTATCTGCTGTGTGTCACATGCACGGGGAGGCTGGCGGAGCTTCCGGTGGCCCCTGCCTTCTCCCATGTGAGCTGGCTACAGACGGGGCTTGGACTGGGGAAAGCCAGGCACCTACCCCTAGGTTTGCAGAGAAATCCTGGCACAATGAGCAGGAAACCAAGTCCTTTTCCCTCCTTGGCCTGTATTGGCTATACCCTCCCTGCCTCTGAGTTCAGGTCCAGTTCTCACCAAGGTCCCCCGAGTACCCCTTGGTCCCTTCAGTTCTCTGCCCCTGTTTTCACAGCACTGATCAATCAGAACAGTGCAGATCATCATCATCATCTAACAATTTATTTGAGCCCCAGCTCTGCCTTGTGGCTTTGAGAATGTGCTTAGCTCTCAGTGTCCTCATCTGTAACATGGAAATCTAACAAAATTCCAGTTCCTATGTCTGCTTTGAGGACCAAACGTGTCTCCTTGTGGGTATAACCTTGCATGCTACAGTGTGGTGAGGCAAGGCCTGTGACAGAACTGGACAGACATAAGAAGGACTTCATCCTGGACTCCAGTCTCTAGCAGCTATGGGAGCTGGACTGAGCTATGTCAGATACAGGAGCTTTATTTTCTTTCTGCACATAATTCAGGTAACAGTGGCACCCAGGGCATCAGGTGTGAGGAGGGTGGAATGAGCCACTTGGTGGGCAAGGGCACAAGCTGATGCTCACAGGGCACACTACACGTGTGAGGTGGGTTTGGCCTCTTTCCTTTGGGGCCAGGTGGCCAGGAAGACTGTTGACATTTATTTTGCACCTGTGACCCCAGCCCTAGTGGGGCAGATATGGTCTCTGCCTGCCCAAGTGGCTATGTGCAGGACAAGGGGCGACGACTAGACACACCGTGAGGAGTAAGGTGCATGGAAGGGGTGCACTGTCTCTGGAAGCAGCTAGCCTAGAAGAGCAGTGAAGGGGGTGGCATTCTGTGGTTCTGCCATTCCTCTGCAGGACCAGGGGCCCTGTGCAGTGCAGCTGCTCAAGATGAGATGACACTGGACTGCTCTTTTGAGCACTCTGGAGCAGCAGGAACACCTGAAGTGTCAAAGTGAGTCCCCCGGATCTCATGTGTGGACCATAGAGCAAATGTATGAGGAGGCCTCAGTTTCCTTGGCCACAGCTCCTTGGCTGCCTGTGTCCTGCAGGTCCCAGGGAAGAGTGGTGTCAGGGAGCCACACCCACTGATGGGCTGTCAGGTAGGTTTTGCACAGTGGCATCCCTACCGACTTGCCCTCCCAGTCAGCATTCCTCAGCAGCTCAGCATATGGATGGGCTCTGCAGGAGGTGGGCGTGTGGGGAGGGCCGTCCAGCCCAGAGCATGTCACAGATGCCCACAGAGAACTGGAGAGGATTAAAATGAATCATTAATTGTCATTAATATGCTGGGGCTTGACAGCCATGGGTTTATTTTTACACTGAAGGCCAGACGTGCCTTGCACATGTCCCTGGGTTCCAGTTCTGGGAGAAAAGAGAAAACTGGCTGCACTTATCATCTGCCAAGCTCTCCAGGATTGGACAGCAGGCTTTCAGCTTGGCTCCCTGGGTGGGATTACGCCTTCTACAGGGCACTCAGCCCCTTTGGCTTTCTCCCTCCCCAAGGTGCCTACAAACACAAAGCTTAGCCATGGCTCATTGACTTGTCTGCCAGGGGCTTTGAAGATGAAGAATGTGTCCAGAGGGAAGAGTGTCACATCAGGAGGCACACACTCTAAAGAAGGGCTTTTATAGATGCTAATTTCTAAAGGACAGATGGAATTCTGGGTCACCTTTCCTTTTGAGTAGTTGTTGAAAACCCAGGTTTTCGTCCAAAAGTGATCTTGTCATCCTGACTGAAGGCTCATTGCCTGGGCCAAGGGAACTGATGAGGTAGTTGCAGAAAAACCATGGCACCGTGTTGTTCTGTGAGGTTGGAGGCACCTCATGGAGGTCCGTACAAGTCCCAGAGGCCGTGGAGATGGCAGGAGCTGGACCTGTGAATTAACCATGCTCAGCAGGGTGGGCACGTGTAGGAAATTCTCTGTCAGCCGAAGACAGTGGGGACACCCATGTTGCTCCGTTCTTAAGAACTCTGCCAGCTTTCTTCCTGGGGCTTTTGCCCTTTTTCAGTTTGTCAGCATTCTATGGCTATTGTAACAAACTAGTTCAGACAGAGAAAATTTATTATCTTAGAATTCCATAGGCCATGTGTCCACCATGGGTTTCCCTGGCCAGAAATCAACGTGTCAGCAGTCTAAATTGCTGCCTGAAGGCTCTATTTAGGAAAGTTTGTTTCCTTGTCTTTTTTTTTTTTTTTTTTTAGCTCTTAGAGAACACTCACAGTCCTTGGCTTGTGGCCCCCTTTTCCATATTTACAGCCCACAGTGCTGTGTCTCTTTGTGTCTGTCTTCCCCAGTACATCCATGTTCTGCCTTCTACAGTGCAGACGGTTGTCTGTTTGGCAGTGTTTTCTCCTCCTGTGTGTGCCTGGGTTGTGTGGATGCAGAACTCCTGTCGCTTTTGGGGAGAGTTGGAAGAGCACCCCTATGTCCTGCAGAAAGAGCCCTACACACACATATGTTGGGTGGGAACTGGTGGGACTCCTCCTGCTGCAAGGGCTGTCATTGGATGCCCTTTGTTTTATGGACTAAATTGTGCTCTCATCAGTGTGACTGTGTTTGGAGGTGGAATCTTAAAGAGTTAAGGAAGGTTAAAAGGAGTCCCTAATGCCATATGTCTGGTGTCCTTGTAAGAAGAGATTAGGATGTACCCTGTGCAGATAGAGGATGGTGACATGGGGATACAGTGGGAAGTTGGACATCTGCAAGCCAAAGAGGGACCCTTCAGGGGAAACCTAAGACACTGGTCTTGGTATCTGGCCTCTGGAATGGTGAAAGCATTAATCCCTGCTGTTTAAATCACCCTAGCAGGGCTACTTTGTTATAGTGTCCTTAGCAACGGGGCGGGGGGGGGTCCTGACTGGCACACGTTCATCTTAGTTGACATTGTTGTCTTGCCTGCTTCAGTGCTGGTGGGGAAGTTTTATTACTGACATGCAACTGCATGGCTTTGATGATCTTGTGCACCTCTTCAGTCTACATTCTTGGGTCTTCCTTCACCCAGAGGTGACACTTTGCCTGAATTTCCATGGATTATTTTTCTGGGTTCTGGAAGGTTGATCGTGACTCATTTGCAGTTAAACCTTGGTGAATCAAGAGCTACAGGTATCTGGAAGTCCCCTGGACACAGTTTGTTGTAGAGAATCCGGAGACCTTTGTGAGGGTTATTAAAATACTTAAAACAGCATGCTTTTATCTGGATTTCCCTTATCTTGAAACAAAGAAGTAAGATTAGATCAGAATTGCCAAGAAATTTTGCCAATTCCAATTAATTCATAGTGGTTGCCCGAGATTCATAGGCAGGAATGCACCTACCAATTAGCCATGTCTCCACAGGGAGAGAGAAGGGGCACTAAGGTCAGGTATTTGCCAAGGCAAAATCAGAAAAAGCTCAAGGTCTGTTCTATCTCCGAGTTTCTAAGAACTTTGCTGATGATCAGGGGTCAGGCCTTTCTCCTGGAGCTGTGGACCACCCACACTCTTGCCATCCACTGCCATGTCATTCATGGGCACCTTCCTCAAGTCCTGGGGATGCCCATTCCAAGCTTCCCTGTCACTGCTAATTAAGGTTATTTCTTTAGCCCTATTGTTGAGCAACTCCCTTCCTCTCATGCCCCTGACACTCGCTGATGTCATTGAACTGCTCTGCTGCCAGTGGCTGCCAGATCAGTTTTTGAACTGGAAAATCACTTGAGCTCCTTTAGGTTCATCCTCACCACAATCCAGGCAGGGCAAATGTTGGGGAGGGATGGGGAATTATTTTTCTTTTTTAAAAGAAAAGAATGGCATATGTATATGCATATTTTCCCCCACAGAAAGCATTTCTGATGCTCGTGAGGCAAAAAATATCTATTTTACATGCACTGTCATTGTTCTATCTAAGATGAAATATGTTATTTTTCTTAAGTAAAGCTACAAGCAGTTTATTAGCAGAGCTAATTAACCCACAATCAGGAACTGGCTCACCTCTAATCACAACCTGCCTGTGTTCTTCACAGGCAATGTGGTGGTGCTACAGCACTTATATTTATAAATATGTGCAATGCAATATGAACTATATTTATGGGGACAGCATCCATTTTTTTAGCCACAAAATCTGACCTACCTAAAACAGATGGTGAGAGAACTGGACTGCTGGTCTGGGGCTGGAGGTGGGGGGACCTCATTTATTTAGCAGAAGTCTTTCTTCTCTTTTCTCTGCTCTTTCTTTTTCCTTTCTATTCTTGTTTAAGCTTCTAGCCCAGTAGCATCTTCTCCTGAGCAGCATCCCTGAGTGAAGGGCTGGCTTGTGCGCTGCGTGTTGTGGGAGGGCTCTCTCCTTGTGTGTGAGTGATGTTCTCTACTAGAGTCTGCTCCCTCAGTTCCTCCCTGCAGGAAATGAATGGAGGTGTCCTTGGCGAAGCTAGGGGTATCTTGGCTGGGGGAGCTTATCAGAGGAAAGTGGAAAGGTCTACTGGGGCTTGGCAAGGGTCAAGGCTGAAGGATTTTCCCCCAAGTATCCAGGTATTCTCTCAGTTTTGGTCCCTATTGTCCCCTGATGGCAAGAGACACAGATATCTGATGGTCATCTAATCCAGGAGTGCTCATGTTTTGACCTGACAAGTTGTTTCTTCAGGGCTTCAAGGTGTTGAGTGGGAGTAAAGAACCCAATGGAAGAAAGCCCACTTTATGAGGAGATAGGTGGCTACTGGACTTGATGGTAAAATGTCTTTTTCTATCCAAGTGTCCAAGGGCAGTTTTAGTTTCTAATTCCTGTGGCAAGCTGTACAGAGGAAGACACTGAGGAAAGGTCGGCCAGGTCCCAGCAGCTATTTTGAGACTGGGGAAGGAGAGCTGAGGTGGCCATGTGCCTTTAGACACACAGTGGCCCGGTGTGGCTCAGTTAATGCTCCATGCCAGGACCCTTGGCCGTGTCTCTCTTCCTGGGGTGGGTGCGCTAGACATGCATGAGCGAAGAAGGAAGGAAAATGCTGAGGGAGTCTAATTTCCCCCTACATTACTGTAAATTTGAGGAAAAGGAAAAAAGGAAGGAGTGAGAAAGAAGGGCAGAAGAACAGTGACATTCAGGATCTTTAGCAGTCAATCTTACATACACTCTTACTTAATTCTTTAATCTTGAGGCAGAACATACTACCTTCATTTCATGGAAGTGAAATTAAGATAAAACGATCTTTAAAAAAGTCACCATGGGCTCTGGTCCATCCAGCTCTCTTTCTCTCTGCCACTTTCAGATGTCCTCTTGGGGAGAGCATCGCATACGCTTGTTGAATAACAATTCCACTAGGTTTTTAACGCATTTCTCGTCCAGACTGTTGTTCTTCACATCAGTGGGACAAAACTGACTGTTGATTCGATCAGGAGAGTCTAGGATCTAGCGGAATCTTGAGGTATTCAAGCCCCTTACAAGAGGCTTGGGTGATGTGACTTCTGTTAAGAGAGAATGTCACATATTGGGCTTATTGCCTAATAGATAAGTGTATGTGTGCTCTGTAAGTGGCCCTAACTTCTGGCTAAGGCAAGGGGTGTTCCTGGAGGGCAGGAGACAGAGTGTGGGGATTCCCTGGCCTATGCAAGGGGAAAGACAACGTCAGAAAGAGGTGGGAAGTCTTGGTCCGTTTGTGTCCAGACATTTATGGCAGGGTTCCCTTCTGTCTCCCACCCTGGGCCAAGCTTTGGCACAGCAGGAGAGTTCACTCTCCCTTTTCCTGGCCCATTTGTTTACAAAGGTGAGATCACAAGCATCTTGGAGCAGAGCTGGATGCAGGCAATGCCTGGGCCAAAAGAGCAAGTCTCAGATTTGAGTTAGGGCTGGAGAGACGTCTGCAAAAGGACCTGAGAGAAGGAATGGGACCCACAGTGCAGGAAACTCACAGGAACCTGGAAATGACTAGAGAAGGAATGATCAGCATGAGTGACCTGGAAAAGTTTCCAAAATAGGGGGTCTAACTCCTCTGGTGGAGTTAGTGTGTGAGCATGCCTGTGGGTACACCTGCTTCACATATATCAGTGGAGTCTCAGGAAGAGAAGCTCAATTGTTTTTAAGAGTCCTGAATTCATTCGTATAGTGTTTTATTTTCTGAGCCTAGGGCAAAGCATCACAAACGGATGGTACTTCTAAAATCACCAATTTCCGAACTTGCGAGGTTGATTGGAAATGTGAGGCCAATGAAGCAAATCAACAGAACGCCAAGTTACTCTTTGGATCCTGGTCCATCTTTCTTTAATTTCCCGCCCCTGGGCAGAACCTCTTCTGATTATTGGTTGCTTGTCAGGAAAGGATTTCAAGAGGGTTTACCAGACATACGAGGAGCAAATAGCTCAGCTCCAATTCAAGTCTGCTGATAGGATGCTGGGCCTATCCTTAAAAACACAGACTCCCTTCTCTGAGCTCTGCCTTCTCTCAGTGTGGCAAGTTGGCCCCGCTGCGGAAAGAACAGATGTGCCACGGTAGAACAGATGTGCCACACCACAAAAGCTTGGTGGCATAGATGGACCTTGAGGACATTTATGCTAGTGAAATAAACCAATCACATTACGGATGATATTTCTGATTTCACTCATAGCACAGTCTAATTCATAGAGACAGAAAGTAAAATGGTGGTCAGCAGGGGCCAGAGGGAGGAAGGACTGGGGAGTCATGTCACGTGGATGGAGCTTTGGTTTTGCGTGATGAAAGCACTGTGAACACAGATGGTGGACATGAATTATTCCGCACTCTGAATGTCCTTACTGCTGTTGACCTGTATGTGGAACCGTGGCTAAAAGGGTAACTCTCATGCCATGCTTATTTTACACTAACTTAAAAAAACCGGGTTGCCAACAGGGGACCATAATGTCAAGAAACTGTATCTGTAGGACTGAGACATGCAGTAAACAGGTGAACAGGTTGGCTTTTGTCCTGGACGAGGCCAATCATAGCCTAAAAATGACTGTGAGGCCACTGGTTCTTAAATCTGAAGACTGTTGAACCTTCACTGGGCTCGAGCAGTGTGCGCAACGCGGGTTCCGTCAGAAAGCAGAGCCATGGCGCAGTGAAAGCCCTGCCCTTCCTTCGGGCTCTCTGACGTCCTGCAGGATGCCGGTGACATCTGCATGGCAGCGCTCTGGTCAGGTCTTCTACCTGGACACTGTCTCCTCTGCTTCCCAAATAAGGAATCTGTTTGGCCTTTTGATGGACCTGGCTCATTTGGACCAATTAAGATCTTTTTGGTTGTGAGCAGCAAGAGCTGAAGCCCCAAGTAAAATTTACCAAGCTGTGTAACAGACGTCAGGCAGAGCAGGCTCCGAGGGCGCAGACCATGTTCTCTCACTGCACAGTCTCTTTGGCAGTCACCTCCTGTCTCTGACAGATTCTACCCCACCTGACACAGCAGGCTTGGTGGCTTTTGGCAGCAAGAGGCTCATGTTATGTTCTGCTCAGCAGTCTGTCCCAAGTTTTTTTTTTTTTTTTTTTTGAGACAGGGTCTGGCTTTGTAGTTCAGGCTGGCCCTGAGCTCCCTGTGTAGCCCAGGCAAGCCTGGAACTCAGCAATCCTCCTGTCTCTGCCTCCTGAGTGCTGGGATGACAGGCGCGAACCACCATGCCGGCACTGTGGTATGTGGTACTGATCACTGGTGCATGTGAGTCACCATGCCAGGTATTATTGTATGTGGTTATCAGGATCGAACCAGGGACCTTGTGCTTGCTAGGCAGGCACCGGAACCACTGAGGTAAATCTCTAGCCCTGTCCCAAATTTCTGATGCTCAGCTCGCTCTCAAGCCACTGCCATGGACCAGGTTGGGATACCCAGGCACAGAGGCCAGGGTGTGTGGAAGCCCAGAGCTGAAAGTGAGGGAGGAGTTGACCCTGAGGCGGGGGAGTACTCACTGTCCTCAGAACAGGAGGTGTCAGTGAGCCGGGGCAGTGAGGAGAGACAGATCCCCAAGGCTCTTCAGACCAGGCAGGAGCCGGGCACAAGAAGCTTTCTAAGCCCTGTCTAGCTTCGCCTCCTTTTTAGGCCTTCCATTAGCAATACCTCTCTACTCTGCACCTGACCACATTTTCTCCCAGGTACTTGCTTTCTCCCCCAGCTGGGGTTAGTGAGCCCATTTCATATCGTTTAGTATGGCCTGTTACTGTGCTCTCTGTAGAGGGGACCTCTGTGTCTGCACTGTGGCCACGACAGACAGACCCTTGTCTGGCAGCCAGCCCCTGACACAGGAAAGAGCATGGGGCATGAGACCACAGGGATGCTGCCCTCATTTGGGAACTTGTCCTTTGGAGACTTCAATCTCACTTCCCTCGCCCTGCCCAGATTCAGAGTCTTAAACCTTTTTTCCACCCTTCCAAGATATTTTCTTCATTTGTCAAGTGCCTGTGTGATGTGTGGCATTTGTTGTTGGGTGGTGTTGGTTTGTTATTTTCACTCTGCTCTGTACTCTGACACTTCCCAGAGGTGTGGGCACATTCTAAAATAATGATCTCTCCATGGCCAACGAAGCTGGACCTCTCCAGAGAGGTTTGAGCAGCTCTGGCCTGGGGGTGCAGGGCAGAGAAGATTTTGTTTGGGGCTGAGGTGGCAGGGGGAGTGTCAGACTTAGGTGGCCAAGCCTCAGGTGCTGGCTTGGGTGGCGGCACTGGATCTCACTCAGATGAGCTCAAGGTCATCGAGGGGCATCTGGTCCAAGGAAATGTGTCCATAGTGCCTCACTCTCCTGGCCCAGATGGCAGTGGCTGACATTGCAGAATATCTGAGCAGAGCACGGTCCCCAGTCATGAAAGCCCACTCGAGTCCCAACCCTGTCAGAATCAAGGCACAGGGTCCATCCATGCCAACATGCAGGTGCCTCTGCCACGCTACTGGTACTGATTCTGCCAGATCCAGCTGTTGGTGAAAGGAGGGTACTGCCTTTGGGGTCTGCGTCCTTGTGTCCTTGGGAAGCTGCTGGGCCAAGGCTTTTCTTCATGGTGGACCGTGTGGCCTACTGTCCCTGAGAGAAGGCCTTGGACTCTCTGAAGCCCCTTCTTTCTCTCCTCCTCCAGTTTCCTATGAGGTTCTTTCCTTCAGTTGTCTCTGGCCGCAGTAGTTCACTGTTTATAATTCAATCATCTTTCACATAACATGTTACAGTGCCCAAGTTTAAGGTGACACTCTTTTTCTTACCATGCAATTGTGTTGGGACAAGGACAGAGCCAGCTCTGGGTGAGATGGACCCCTGGCTCACCTCTCATTCTGATGACAGAGCTGCCTGCCTTCCTTTTAGGGCTGGTGTGAGGGTTGAAAGAAAACGTGCATTCCTTGAACAAATGTGTACCAGGCACTGTTCCAGGCACTCAGTGGGGGCTGCACAGAACAGTTTTAGATGGTGCCACGGGTTGCACAGAAACACCCACAGTCCTGCCCACTAGCAGGGGTGAGCATTTGCTTTGCTTTCAGTAGGGGCAAGGTTTTGGGATTCCCTGAGCTCTGTTTGCAGGTCTCTTTCCAGCGCCTCTGTGGTTTTGGTTTTCGCACAGGCCAGGTAAAGGCGACCTGTAACTCATCAGCACCGAGCCCAAGAGGCTGGGCAGCAGAAAGAAACCCAGTCCTGCCGCTTCATGCTCTACCCAGAATATTCCTGCACATGCTCACATACTTACACACATGTGTGTGCACACTCTTACATGTGTGGACTACAGGGCTGGCCCCACATCCAGCTGTTGAGGGGTGGCTGGTGAGCCTCCTGGGGCCTTTACAACTAAGGCCGCCTTCCAGACTTCTCCTTCAGTGGACTGTCCTGCCTCTAAGAGTCACTGTAGAGGCCATCTCTAGGGTCCTTCCTTCATGCCAGGATGGCAGCCTGCAGGCGATACCATCCTCCTATTTCTAGGGTCCTTCCATCTTACCAGGATGACAGCCTGCAGGGGATATTGCCTTCCTGAGACAAATTTTCCTGTGCTTCCCTAAAGGCCAAGGGCAGCTCTCTGATCAGGAGGACAGGGCTCCGCTATGGAGGTCAGGCCTCTCCCACAGCATCCCTGGTTTGACTCCACCAGGGTCAGAAATTCAAAATGCACAGATTCCCCTGACCTAAGCTATGGCTCCTTTGCCTTGTCTCTGTGGCTGCTGTGAAAGCAGGCCCCTCCCCCTTTCTCTTTTCAGATTTCTTGGATGAAATTGATTCTCTGAGCTTTTCACCCTGATGCAGCTCAGAGCAGTAGGGCTAGTGAACATTTTTTTTAGCAAACTGTCTCCCTTGTGTGGTTGGCACTGTCCATTAGATCTCTGATATGTGTGTGTGTGTGTGTGTGTGTGTGTAGGCATGCATGCTTGCATGTGTGGAATGTATGTGGCCAGTGTGAAGCATCTGGGGGAGGGGAGGTATCTCTCAGCAGAAGGGAATGTGATGCCTCCAAAGACAGCAGCTCTATTCTTCCGAGCCGGACAGGGCTAATTCCATCCTCCTTTTTCCGCTGTCCTTCTTTCATCTCTGATTTCTCTTCTTTACTCAAAGCCAGATTTTTCTCTCCCAGTGAACTTTGTGGACCATTATCCGTACCAGGGTGTCTACTATTAATCTGTCCTGAGTTGGCTACCATTGCGTTGTTAGGCTGGGTGGTATGGATCTGGATTTGGCCCAGTGGCCTTTACATCCATCAAAAACAAAGTGAAAAACTATTCCTTGCCTCAGGTTTCTTATCTAAAAAATGGAACTTACCCATTTGATGTGTGAAATCCATAAGATAACACACATAAAGGTTCTGGTACAGTAATTGGTACGGAGACTGGAATTCCTAGGAGTTGTGCCACTTCTCCAGTGGGATTGCCATGCTCTAGAAGGCAATGATTTGGCCCAGTTTTGTCTGTGGTCCCCAGTACCAGTCTAAATCTTACTGCAAGGAAGTGTTCAGTAAAGAGAGTTTGCTAAGCTCCCACTACCTCCGTGCTTTTTCCCGCTGCTCTTTCTTCTCTCCACTCCAGCCATCTTAAACCATGTGCCGTCCTTCCAGAGAAGGCATCTCAGCTCCCCAAGCATGGGATTGTTGGCAATGAGGACTGGATAAGTCTTTGGGAGTGGGGGCTTCTCTGTGCATTGTAGGATGTTCAGAAGTATCTCTGACCTCCACCCACCAGATGCCAGTGAGACTTGGGGCCCCCATCTCCACATGTGACAGTCAGAAACATTGCAGATGTCACCTGAAGAGCAAAATCATTCAAGGTGAGAACCAGTGCTCTAGAATTTTGTTTGTCCTCATTCATTTATGCTTTTGCATATGGATTGGCTTTTGCTTAGCACTCACTTCATCTGTTTACCTTCCTAACTCCCCACCACCTGTGAATTCCAGGGCAGGTGTTAGCTCCTAGGAGGAGCCTTCTTTGACATGCATACTTCGATTGCCACAGAAGCCCACCTTACAATGCCTGTGCATTGTAGCCCATTACAATTGCCTTTTTTGGGTACTATTTTAGTCATTATAATTTTGACTCTCTCAAAGGCAGAACTTGTTATTTATCCACTTGTTTATCTCCAGCATATAATCTAGGGTCTGGAATATAGTAAGTAGTAACACCATATTGGGAAATGAATGTAAGAATTAAGGTGTAAAAAGCTAGATGGATGGAGGGAGGGAGGAGGGAGAGATGGAGGCATGCATAAAATGACATAAGATGATACATAAGTTTATATGAAGTTGATGGAAGAACAGTTGGGAAGGAAGGTAGAGAAGAATGGATAGATTGACTTTATGAATAAATTAGTAAGTAGAAAAGTGAATAGGCCTATACTTAGATGAATAGATGGGAAGATGGATAAATAAATTAATGAATGTAGAAATGATGGAGTAGATAAATGGATGAGTGGGGAGATGGATGAGTGAGTGGGTGGATGATGGGTGGATGGGTATGTAGGAAAATGAATATATAGGTGGGTGGATGGATGGAAGGATGGATGAAATTTAAGCCTGAGCTGGTGAATGACTGAATGGATAATTGTGTTTTGATGAATGGGTGGGAGGATAGTAAATGGGTGAATAGATGGATGAGTAGGTAAATAGATAAGTGGGTAGCTATGTGGGTGAATGGAGAGCTGGGGGAGTGAATGGGTAGATATTTGAATAAATTTTCATCAAAGAATGACAGGAGATTATGAGTGGGTGGATTAATGGATAGAATGAAGTTGGACAGAAGGCTGTATGAAGAAGTCAAGGAAGAGGGACCTACTCCTGTGTTTGTTCCCTTACTTGGACAGCATGGAGGGAGAAATTAGGTCATTATGGGAGGGATCCTCACAGGTTGGAGTTATGAAGGAACCCAGAATTCCAACCTTGCATTTATAAACATCTTTCCATAGGAAACTTCTTTTGCTCCCTTTCTTTGAAGATCTTTTTTACACTGGATTAGGAACCTGATCTCATCTGGAACTGGGTTCAAGACAGCCTACATGAAGTCATGCACAGTCTTTTATGTGGTATCACAGACAAGGGCCTTGCATAGTGGCTGCCATCACCATTTCTGGTGTCATACAGCTCAACTGCGATTCTTAATTCCACTGACATCCAGCTGTGTAGTCCTGGGAAAGATACAGACTGAGTTTCAGTTTCCTCATTTGAAAAACAGGAATAATGCTGATTCTTATAGGATTGATACACAATTAAATCAAGTCATGCATATAAAATGCATGACATGCTGTGTGAACATAGCAAGATCTCAATAAATGTTAAGCTCTCTTCTTTACTATTACTAGTATCATTAGCATGTTGATCATTACCCCCTTTCAAGTATGAAGAATCTGTGCCCCATAGAGAATGATAGAACTTGGCCGTGTATGAGGGGTCATTTGGTTCTGTCCTTTCCATAACACAAACCTCAGTGGTTAGAGGGTGAAATGAGCCTCCAGTGTCATGTAGGTAGGTGTTACAAGCAGGGATCTTGGAAACCCTCATGTTTCTGCCCACTGCTCTGTCTTGAGATTCTGCGGTGCAGTGCCCTGCTTGAGAGGAACTTCTCATTAGATGAATGCTTCTAATGAGTGAAGGCCAGAGCCCCTTTCTGTGTGCTTCCTTGGTAATGCTGGGAGAGGTCCCATCATGCTCCCTTTAAGAAGGTGCTTCTGGCCCTCTACATCATTCAGGGTTCAGTTTTCCTGTATTCCTGAGGTACATGACACAGCAAAGTGGGCAGGGACACAGGTGGCCCTCTAAACCTGTCAGAGCCTTGACTTCCCCTTCTGTAGAATGGCAACAGCGATGTTCTCTAGAATCGCCTTGAGGATTGAAGTTCCTTGAGCACAATTCTGATACACAGAAGGGACTCAGCAAATGTCAATTTCCTTTGCTTTTCTGAGGGTCCGAGGCCTGGGAGCCACATGTGCTGGGCCAACGCCAGTCTAGTTCTGCACTGAGGGCACAAAAGCTTCCTGGCTTGAGGGTCATCATCACGAGGTGGGCAGGTGACAAGGCTGATTTTAGAAAGGTCAACAACAGAGTGCTTCGCAGAGCTGTAGCCAGGGAGCCAGAGCTGGGTCCTGGGCGCTCGCACTGCTGGTGACAATCTGCACAAATCAGCAGTGCAGGGCTCAGATCCCTATACCAAGCTCAAGGCTCCGGGAGACCATGGGAAGGAGGGGGAGGAGGAGGAGGAGGAAGTGCCTAAATTAGCCTGGGTCACACCCAGCACCAGGTCAAACAGGGAGCTGTTCCAGTTGCACCCGGGGCTCCCCCAGCTGCCGGGGAGCTGCCACCTCCCCTCTCTTCACAGAAACCAGACTGGAGGCTGTGACCTCCAGGGCTCCCTGACTCAGCACAGGGACCTCACAGCCTGGACCTCTGGGCTCCTGAACGGAGAGGCGAGGCCCACTTAGCTTCTGGCAGAGAGACGCTGGTTGAGGCTAAGCAGGGGAGCCGGTGGGGAGAGCCCAGGCTGGGGGACAGGCCGATAGGCTGCCTGAGCCGGAGTGGAGCTGAGGCGCCCCCTGTCCTTGCTGTGAGGGCCCTTCCTTCATTTCCGGAGCATCTCTTGCCTCAGAGCAGCCTGGAGAGGCAGGAGGTGGCAGCAGCCTCGGAGGTGTTTAATAAGAACCTGGGCTGAGCGCTGTGTCTACTCCTGCTCACTGGCCTTTGCAGACGGCCCCACTCTTCCAGGGCCTTCTCCTCTGTGCCCTGTCCTGCCCCCACCCAGGGAAAGAGGCTGTGTTTGGACTTAAGTCACCTGCCAGAGGCCCTTTCCCAGCCCTCTGGCCAGTGCCTGGGGTCCTGGGGAGCTGCTGAGAAGAGGAGGAGAGCCTTGAAATTTCCTTTTAATTCTGTGGCAAAAGTGCCTTGTGCTAGAGTTAGCTTCAGAGTTTGAGGACAGTTTTGACTTACAGCTTGTATTTTGGGGTGACACTCAGGTCCATGTCTCTTATACCTCTGCACGCATATAGATACCTGCGTACCTGCGCTTAGGTAGTTGAATGGAAAGCATGTGAACGGAGCCTCCCACTTGGTGAGCTGCTGCCACGACAGGCTGGACCTGGGATGCAGGCAGAGCTGAACAGGGTTCCCTCACCTTGACCCTGAAACTTGGGGACTGTGGCTGACTTTGCCTGTGCTGCCACCGGTCTCATGAAGGGAGTCAAGGTTAGCATGTACCGTTCTCAGAAAAGCGTGGCTCTGGCTCCTGGAGACACTGTGGCTGCCATGAGACCTGGACAGGGACAATGGTTGTGGCTGGAACCTGAAGCTGGATGTGTGTCCTTTCAGGCCTACAGCTTGTGGGAGTGGGCTGAGGGCTGAGAGGCAGAGGGCTGTGTCCCTTGGGGCCAGCTGTCCATCACCTGAGGCCCTCACTGTGCCCTAGGCTGGGCTGATGCATGAAGGCTAGGCCTTGGAGACTGTACTAGAGGTGCAGAGAGTCCCTAAAGGGAGGAGGCCTGGGAACACCTGACTCATCCTCTTCATTTTATAAGCTGGGATGTAGGTACCTAGTATAGAAAGGAGGGTGGTGATCATCCGGCCAAGGTGGATGAGTTAGGTCTTGTCGTCAAGGCGGCGACCCCAGGGGTGAAGGGTATACCAGGCAGGTGGCACAAACCTGAAATCTTGGTACTCTAGAAGGCTGAGATAGGAAAATAGCCAGTTCCAGCTCATCCTGGGCAATTTAGTGACTTAGTGAGACCTTGTCTCAAAATTTTAAAAACAAAACAGAGTGAATAAAAAAGGGCTGTGAGTGTAGCTCAGTGCAGAAACCCCGTGTTTAAGCCCCAGTACTGAAACAAGAAACTCGCAAGTGGGGGGTGGAGTGGGAGCAGGATGCCCCGCTGTTAGCAGGCAAGGAGGCGCAAGGCAGCCGGCCCAGGGGTCTCCACTGCTCCCCAGGCTCTGCTGCCGCCACCCCCACCTGAAGACACGCCTGGCCCCAGATGAGATGTGTTTGTGGCCAGACCAGAGCGCTTTTGTTAAGCAAACACAGCAGCCCTCCATTTAGCAGAAATAGCTCAGGAGCAGAGAGAGGGAGTGAGTGTGTCCACAAACCCATTTGCCGTTTAGGTGTCAGAAATAAATTTTACCACTGGAGTCTGTAGCATCTGATTAGTGAATTATTCAGTTGGGATATTGCGTTCCCTCTGACCTCATTAGTAACCCTGAGGTGAGAGGCATGCATTAGAGTAACCACCAGCCTGTCACCGAGGAGCAGAGAGGGGGCATTAAAGTGGATTAAAGTGCTTTACCAAGAACTACGGCACAACTCATAAAAACAGCGCATTGTTAAACCAGGGCTCAGCAAATAAACAGGCAGACGCCACTGGGGTGGGGGAGGAGAAGGGAGCAGAGCAGGGTGGGGTGGGGGAGGAGACTGGGGTTGGCCAGCACTTTGTGGCATTGTGAGCATGGCCAGCGAGTTCCCTGTGCCAGGTTGATGGCACCGGGAACCACGTCTGGAGTGAGCAAAGGGTGCTTTATGTTAAGCCCTTCTGGGCACCCGACTCCTTGCCTTGTCCTTTTTGTCCTCTTAAAGTACTGGAGAGCTGACAAAGTCTGGGTAAAGATCTTACTGAACACCTTCTAGGATTTGGCTTCCAACTAGGAGCTTTCCATTTTCAAAGCTTTCTGCAGTCAGTTCGATGAGGCACATCTGGGAGAAGGGAAAGGCTAGATGCCTAGAACCCCCGAACTGCGGCTTTCCTATCTGTCTCACAGAGAGAGGCTCCCCCACCTTGCCCCTATCCCCAAGTCTGGAAGGTGAGCTGAAGGGCTAGGCAGAGCCAGGGTCCGAAGGGGAAGGGTGAATGGTGGGACTGATCTTTGTTTCTTTTGAAGAACTCATGTCTCCTTCCTGAAGCACTTGGGACCCCACTCTTGATCAAGCCAAACCTTGTTGAGCAGACCTTTGGGCCTAGCACCCTGAGATAGGAGTAGGGGGATAGGAGGATGTTGGAGGGACAGCTCTGCTCCTGCTTATACACATTTAGGGTCATCGACCCTCCTGTCTTTGGTTTATGGGAAAAGAACCTGTTGCATATTTCTTTTTTTTTTTTGAGACAGGGTCTCGCTTTGTAGTTCAGGCTGGCTCTGAGCTCACTATATAACCCAGGCAAGCCTCGAACTCAGCAATCCTCCTGCCTCTGCCTCCTGAGTGCTGGGATTACAGGTGTGAGCCACCACGCGCGGCTGTTGCATATTTCTTAACACAGTGGAACAGTGGCTTCTCCCAACTGGGTTGGATGGATTAGATAAATAGGCTATACTTTAGCAAGCTGATGTCTAAACAGAAATAAAGACAGCAGAGCCCAGCCAGTCATCTCCATTCATCACCCAACCACCTGAACTGGGCCATGGCTCATGAGCTAAGGTTGCTGGAGTCTCTTCTTTGCCGAGGACCAGGACACAAGTGGAGGAAAGCAGGGCAGATGGAGGGCTGCCAGGGGTCAGGTCTGGATTCAGAGCCTGGGGTGGGCTTGCTGAGGTACCTCTTCTCTCCTTTGCTTGGGGATGGGCTCTGGGCTGGAGCTCAAGGGTTCCCAGGAGGCATATCCCCAGTTAGTGACTGGTGTGTTTGCAATTGTTTGTTCAGCAGTAGTTGCAAATGGATGCTAAAAGGCTTTGTGGTTCATTGATGGTCTTGCTCCTCTCCAGCCCATTCTTCATCCACTTCTTAGGTGAGCCACAAACTCTCTGCTGGCAGCCCCCACTGCTGCCCTCCCTTGGAGCTGGGTCCTAAACCCTGTCTGCTCACAGCCCTCTACCTCTGGCAATCTTGAGAATTGGAGCTCTTGTCCTAGACATTGTGTTTATGAGAACCTCAGCAAGAGTAGGGAACTTGCTGGATTTTCCCTCTGTTCTTTGCCTTCTGTGGGAGCTCTTGGGAACAGGATAGGTCAGATCTATAAGGGGTATTATATGATTCAAAGAAAGAAATAGTTATCAAAGACATGTATCAGGAGCTTAATCATGCAGAGAAGTAGAGAGAAAGGACTTTGGAGCCCTAGTATTGTTTCTCTTTGAACTTGTGGCTCTAGTTGCTACTCCCACTGCAAAACTTAGGTGTGGAATAATTGGGGGTCGAGGACACAGTCTCCCTTCTTGCACAAAGAACATTCCCGCACAGTTTGGAATGGAGGTAGCAGAAGCTGAAAAAGATATCTTTGTTTAGATGATGTTCATCTGTGTATCTACCAAACATGAATGAAACTTGAACATTATTGTCAGAGAAAGATGCCAGTCACAAAAGAGCATGTGTCATATGATTCTATTTATATGAAATGTTCAGAATAGACAAATCCATGGAGACCAAAGTGTGTTGAGGACAGGGGTGGGAGGTAGAGTCCTGAAAGACAAGGGCTAAAGGGTGAGAATTTGTTGGGGGGTGTGTGTGTGTGAGATGAAAATGTGCTAAATTGACTAGCAGTGGTGGTCCAACTCTGTGACTAAACTAAAATTCACTGAATTCTACACTTCAGAAGGGTGACTTGTGTGGTCCATGAATTATATCTCCAATAAAGCTGCCAAAAATAATCTATGTATCTTGTTTTCTCCTCTTACTGGTATAGTTCCTTTTACTTTCTCTCACAAAAATAGGTACCTGACTCTGTGTTCCTTTCTTTAGAGGAGAAATAATGAGATCTACGAAAACTCTGTAGAATGTGTAAGCTTTTGTGTTACAAAAGCCTAAACTATCAGGCAAAATTAGATGAATTATAGAGAAGATGAAGGAAGGAAGAGATGTGTGGGTATAAACAGAGTGTCATGGAGAAAAAAGCGTCAGAAGGTCAGACACTTCACAATATTATGAAAAGTGATCCTGGATAGGAGAAAGAGAGAGTATGAGATTCCTGTTCAGCATGGAAGGACATCCTGTCCTGTGGCAGCACTCCCAGCAAGGAGGTGGGACTTCCAACAGGTGTGTCTGAACATCAGTGTACCTAAGTCCACAAAATACACTGTACCTGCTATTGACATTTCACAGATGGCTCTACACTTTATGAATGTGTTATGTCATCATGCCTGCAGATTTTGTGGGTCAGAGATTTAGAAGAAGCACCTTAGGAATGGCTTGCCTCTGTCCTATGATGTTGAGAAGAGTTGAAGGAAGACTGGGGATGACCTGCTGGCTAGCTGGGAATTGTCCACAAGCTCATTGCGCCATGTGTCTGGCAATCACTAAGTGCTGCTGGATGGGACCTCAGGTGACACTGTTAGCCAGAACACCTGCATGTATCACCTTTATGTGGCTGCTTGGGCTTCTGCATAGCATGGTGGCTTCGCATTCAAGAACAAGCATCTCAAGAAAAGGAAGAGCTGTATCTCCATTTAGAATCATGCCATTTCTGCCATGGCCATAGAACTTTATGTCTTGATGGGAGGAGTTTTGAAATCTTAATTATAAAAAGAATAAGCGCTATAGAAGATAATATTGTGGCCATGTTCAGAAATACAGGGAGTGTGGGTACTCTTGCATAAGGGTCCCTTATCTGAAGTACTGTATAGATGTTATGAGACGTCAGATGCAAATGGGCCATATTGAGAGTAACGATGACTGTTTCAGTGTAGTCTGAGTGGAGAGGTGGCCAACAGTGTCCCTCATGCAGTCTTCCTATCAGGTCTTCCTCAGGGAATGTGAGGGTCAAGAAAGCTCCAAGAAGGACTAAAACTGAATTTCTGCCATCCAGGCACAAGGAATCCCAAGGTTTGAAGCAATGTAGAGTTTTAGAATTAATATTTGCAATGTCTTGCCTACTGGGAATTATAGCATGAGCTTTGTACTTCATGTTTACAAAGAGGCAACTAAAGGCATAAGAGATGATATCCAAATGCAGGGATACCGTGAGGTAATCAGGCAACCTTTCAGCTTCCCATATCAGTTTCTCTCCCTTGCATGGTGACATTATGCAAGGATGGATGCAGGCGATACCTCCATGCCTGGAAAGTGGTCAGACAACACTCATATTCCATCGTGACTCTTCTTCCTCTTCTTCTTCCTTTTTTTTTTTTCAGGCAGGGCCTCAATTTGCATTTCAGGCTGGCCCTGAGCTCACCATGTAGCACAGGCAAGCCTCGAACTCAACAATCCTCTTGTCTCTGCCTCTGCCTCCCAAGTGCTAGGATTATAGGCATGAGTCACCACACCTGGCACTGTGGTGTGTGGTACTGATTGCTGGTGGGCGTGAGTCACCATATTCGGTATTGTTGTTATGTGGTGACTAGGGATCAAACCAGGGACTTTGGACTCGCTGGCAGGCACCAGAACCACTGAGCTAAATCTCTGGCCTAATCATAACTCTTCTTGAGGCCAAGTGGCTAAAGCTAAGAAGTGCCCCACTTGTGACTACAGGAATCATGGTTCTTTCCTCAAAGCCCATGAGTTTCCCTAGAATCACTAGTCTCTTTGTTTCATGGAAACAACTTGTGCTCAAGTCAGTGGTTCTCAGTGAGACATAATTTGTCCTTTAGAGGACATTTGACAAAGTCTGGTGATATTTTTCATTGTCATAAAAAGGTGAGGAGAGATGCTATTGGCATTTAGAGAGTAGGGGCCAGAGACACTGATAAAAAACCAGCAGTGCACAGGAAAGGACTATCTGGTTCAAAATATCAATAGTGGCAAGGTTGAGAGACTCTGGTTAGTGGAAAAATGGATCTCCAAAGCCCCCCGCCCTGGGTCCCTCTTACTCAGTCTATCAGAATAGCACCTCTGGCCTTACCCCAAAGTGGTGACAGTTTTCTTACTGGCTTCTGGCAAGAAGTCCAGCCAGGCAAACTTCCCTGGAAACATTACATTGGAGTAGGTGGGTGATATCTTTTTGTCTTTTGCAATCCTGCGTAAACTAAATATATTTTTAAAAATTTCAAGGCATTATAATATGTGTGCATTTTATAGATCAAAAATTCCCAATATGAGAATGAGCTTCATAAATGGGAAGGATATGGTGTCTTGGAAGGCAAAAGGATAGTGAGCCAAGGGTGTAGGTTACTTACCTTGGAACCAGAGACAGTGACTTTGGAGAAACTGAAAAGAAAGACCCAGAATGAATGTTGATTCTGGT
>PVIC010013972.1:0-15185 GCA_004025085.1 Thryonomys swinderianus
TGATGATATTTCCTATTTTAACACTTAGATACATAACTATTTAAAGAATAGAACTAAAGAAAAAATAGGATGTTTGATAAAACTCTTTGAGATGCAAAATTGACCTACATTTCATGAGTATGTGCTAGAATCTGTGGTTAGCAGTTATATGCAATGTTTCGATTAATTTCTATGAGAACTTTATGAACTAGGAAATGTAATGATTCTGTTGGAATCATATATGGCATCTCAACTTTCAAAACAAATTAACTTTGATATTAGAAGTTTATACCGTTACTCTCTGTTTGCAACATAGTGTTCACCCCTAGGGTAGCATTTACTATAATCTTACACTTGAATTTGTTTCTCCCATTCTTGCATCCCAGTATTTTTATATTTCACTACTTAAAACAAGTTATTTGCTAAATATAAAGCAAATATACAGAACTTTGATGGGGGTGAAGAATACAAAACTCAGAAAAAAAGAAAAGAAAAGGAAAGAAAAGAAAATTCCCAAGCAGACCAAGGAGGTGTAGAAAAGATGGGTCAAATGTAAAAGACAGGCCAGTATTAAATAAGGTACTATAATAGGCATCTACTCTCTGAATTTGAGTAGTTATCAAAAAAGTTATTATATGTCTGGAGCTTGTTTTACACTGACATGTAAAGTATATAAAATATTTTTCAAATATGGTTTAGTTTTAAGGAACTAATTTGAAGGGATTTCTTATTTACTTTCCCTTCTTCCTTCTGCCCTCTCCTCTTTTTCATCTACTCACCTGCTTTTATTGATTAATGTTATAACATTTTATTTGGGAAAAAGCAAATGTTTGGCACATTTCCTTCATGGCGATGAGCTTACATGAATACATGAGAATCCTTAACTATATTACTAGTACAGTAATTATATTGCACTAAGATATGTGCAAAAGTCAACCCTTCCAAAACACAATGCCACTTGCTATGATTTCACATATTTCATATGGTCCAAAAATATAATTAAATTAGATTATCATGTTGGTAAACCATAGATGTGGTTTTTAAGTTATACAGCTAATCTGTGAGAAATTGTGAAGATTTGTAGACACCTTTTCATTTGATTTCAAGCCATGAAAACTACTTTAATATTAAGAATGGAATATGAAGCACTTGATTAATTATTCTTGCTCCAAATTCACTTTCATAAAATCTGACTGCAGGTTGGCAGAATAATGACAAAATCTAAACTCTTTTCATTAAAATTTGTGACTGAAGTTGTATTTTGGAAAATAACTTCGGTAGAAATAATAATATTGGTCTAAGTCCTTTAGAAAAGTGACATAAGCCATGGAAAACAAAAAAAGTACTCTGATTTCTTCTCTTTTTTTTTAAGGCAGCAGATTTAGCTCCAGAATGGTTGACACAATAGCTTTCTGACTGGGTTTTCTGGTGTTGACTGTACTTCCTGTACCACAGAGAGCAGACCTGTAGGTGAACAGCCCCACGGTGCAGAAGCACTGGTCTGTGTGACTACTGAGGAGTACTCAGGAGCAAGTGTCTCTTCAAGCAGACTGATGAGTGGGCCAGGGATGTAGCTCAGTGTGCCTGCCTGGCAACCACAAGCTCCCTCATTAGATTCCCAGTACCAAAATTAATTAATTAATTAATTAACTAACTAATTACTTGGCAAAGCTGCTATTTTTCATATCAAGATAATCTTTGCTTTATATTTTTGTTCCTAATAGTCCATCAAGTATTGAATTATGTGAGAAAGCAAGTTTGCCTCTATGTATAGAATCACACCTAAAAAAATAATTCAGTGACACTGAATGAAACATTTGTATTCACTTGAAATATTCATAGTCTGGCAGTTAATGAAGTCTAGCTTCCTTCAGATCAGGGGAAATGTGTCAAAGGTTTCAACTGGAACTTTCTTTTCTTTCATAATATTATGGACCACTAAATTAGGGAAAAAACATGATAGACTGTCAGGGCTCAGACCTAGAGGGAGTCAGTAGAGAAAGTGAGAACATGTCAAACCTATGGCTGGAGACACATCTGAAAAAGATTACGTCACAGTGAACAGATTTAATACTTCCCTAAGGGATAAACAGAAGCTTGGATTACTGGTACCACTATTTTGAGTCTTCCTGTATGAATAAAAGATTATCTCAGTAGAGGTAGACCATCCTCTCACCCACTAAAACCCAAAACCACTAAGACTAAGAGTAAGACTGAAGACAAGGGTAAGACTATAGATTATCAACCGATGTTAATGACATCATCCATATACCTTTGCTACCATTGGACCAATATTAGCCAAATGGCTATTCTTGTATTCTGATTGGTCAATTACACTTTTTATATTTAATTTGTATAAATTTAAAATTTTTATATATAGTTATACTTTGTTAATTATACTTAGTTATATATTCTACCACCTTGAGATTTTGGTCTATAAAACTTTCTTAGGGAAGTGGGGTCCTTGGCAAACCAATTAGGATCCCTACTTTCACTCAGGAAATATACCTATTCCTTACTCAAATTTCATATGCTTAACCCCTGTTGTTCCTTAGAATTCTTTCTTCCACTTTGAGAAACATGTCTGCAAATACAACACCTAGCACGTTGAGAGTTGCACATTCTCCCTGTGTATCAATGGCATCCTTCTCCTTTTATATTACTTTAACCTCACTGCCACATCACAAAGGAACACTGTGCGCAAGGCTGATATTAATACACATACATAAATACCCACCTCATATGTTATCTTTAAAAATATTGAGTTATCGTCACACTAGGGATTTAACCCAGGGCCTCATGCGTTTCAGGTAAGTGCTCTACCACTGAGGAACACATCCTGCCCTGATTCCCTTTTTTACATGCATTGTTTTACTGAGTACCACTTATCTTTGATAAATATTAAATATGTACATCCATATTTTAATCTTGGCAAATAAAAATTAAGTTTGAGTTCTACCATTTCTAAACTTATATCCAATAAAACAATGAATATTTCTATCAAGACTATAGAAAACAGTAATTCTTTGAGCAATTATCATAAGACAAACAAATGTTTATAAAAAAAGAAGATTGGAATAGTGAATCTTATGGTATAGCTCACAGTCACAAGAATACAGTATTTCAAAGGAATTAGTTTGTAAAATGGTATCATGTTTCTAGTCATTAACTTCATTCACTTACACAGATGATTTAAGAATCCTCTAGTTGTCCTCTCATTGAAAATTGCTATGTCATCAATATCTCTAGATATTTCCACACTAATCCTCTAATTCAGTGTTATACATGTAATTCTTTAATGAATTGACTCATTTCACATTGATAATTGCATAGCTATTTATAATGGCATAGTTAACACATATATCATTTGCATACAGGTGTGGTGGTAAATGCCTGTAAATTAAGCACAGTGGTAGGCGGAAGCAGAAGGGTCACAAATTCAAGGTCATATTGGATAATTTAGCAGCCCAGGGAAACCCTGTCTTAAAATAAGAAGTGAGGGGCTGGGGATTTAGCTCAAGTGGTACCGCACCAACCTTGGTTGCACAAGGGCCTGAGTTTGATCCCTGCTACTGTAAAAAAAAAAAAAAAAGTGAAAAATGGCTGGGAATCTAGATCAGATGGAGACCCTGGGTCAGTCATTAGCATTTCCAAAATAGGTATATAGCATTTATGAGGTCATTGCATACAAAAGTGACTCCTTCAGGATGCATTACTGACAGGTGGTACAAACACAGATAATGGCGTAGACTATTTTTTCCAGGATTTCATTGAATTCGAGTTGTCGCTAAAGTATACAATAATGTGTTATTACTATTGCATTTTGTGGAGATGACAGTATGAAGAAAGTCAAACATTTTATCCATTTTACAGAACAAAATGAATGCTAGCATGCTTTCCAGTTATTTGAAAATGTGTCAGGGTTTCAGAGTCTCCTTTACTGTCCCTCATTTTTTACTGAGAGAAATGTGGGTGCGTTCTGACAAGAGAACACCTCGTTCTAAGTTTTAGGAGATCAAAACACTCTTGTGTGAGATCAGCTGCTGTCAGTGCATCGCGCGAGCAGACGAACGCGCAGGCGCCGTCTGTCCTCAAAGGCTTATACTCAAGGAAATTCCTGGAGGCGAAGCCTGGAGGCCTCGCTCGACTGCTCTGCAGCAGGCGCTGCCGGTGGCGGGCGTGGATTTTCTCACCGGGCCGTTCCCAGAGTTTAGATTCACACGCACACATTGTGATAAAACCAATAAGGTGTCCTCCTTCCTGGCTGTAGGTTATTTTTCTACTCATTTCCGGAGACAATTTGATAACGCGGTTCTGCTCCCCTTTGCTTCGCTCATCTCAGAGGGAAGAAAATCCCTTTCCAAGTCATTTTTGAACTATACTTCAGTACCTGTTGCACATCTAAATTAAGATTAATTTCTCTCTTTACTCGTTCAGCTACATGTTCCAGGATAAAATATTAATGTAGCACCATGATGAACAGTAGTGATCTACAAAGAAAGTAGTCGGCCCCTGTCTTTTTAAAAGTCAATTATATTATCTAACTTGCAAATTGCATCCCCGCACATGTATTTGATAGATGAGTGAATCAAGTTGCACAATAATTCTGTTCCATAATCATGTCTAATTTATGTTGCTTTTGCTTTTCTCTTTCCTATATGAAGCTGTCCTGTAGATTCAGTGCTAACGAGCTCCACTCAAAGCTCTGGGACAGTTCGCATGAGACAGACGTGGCAAAAATTCCATTTAAAAGGCTGAAGAATGGATTCACTGTCTCTCCTGGCTAGAAAACAAGGCTAAGTTTCTGGAAAAGCTCTGTTTGGAGCGGGATCCTGTGTAGAATCCTTTGTTAAATCTATTCACAGGTCTCTGAGGAAAACGACTGGGGGAATGATACCAGGTTCTTCATAACTGTGCCTTATTCCAAATAAAGCAATAAATCATTGCTCTATAAGCTTGTCGAAGGTTTCACAAGGTAAATACTCTGAAATAAACCTCAAAATACCTGCTTAGTTCTAACATCATATAATGGTGAGAATTTTGCGTGCTGGCCACGTGAGCACTTTAGAAAAAAATCTTATTTTAAGTTGAATTTATAAAGGTCATTTTCGTGTTTACACAATAAATGCATTACAATATTTAGCAACACAGATAAATACAGCAAAGGAATCGAAACCATTTATAGCTCCATCTCATGAGCTATGCATCATCCGGGCCCCACACACACTTCGGTTAACTGGAAAATGAATACGGAGTCGTGTCAATGTTCCACCTCCCTCTCAAATGTATTCAGGTGGGAATGTTTTCATTTAAACACCTACAGGAAAACGTGGACTGCCCCATTACTCTTCTGATTCTTGGTACTAACAAATGCCACAACCAATCTGATTCATGCGTCTTTGGTAGTTAGGATGCCTCGGTCCATTATCACCAAAATTCTGGCCCTGATCTAAAACTTCATCGTGCTTCGCGGCCCTTGCTCAGACCGGCTGCGGGGAGGGCCGCGGCGGCCTCACTGCCTCCTGGCGCCCATGAGCCTCCGCCTCTCCGTGCTGCAGGGACCCGGAGCACCACGGGTTCCGCGGGCAGCATTTCTCTGACTTCTTCATTCTAACACAACCTCACATCTCCGGGGGCTCACAGACATTAAAAGCTGCCTTTCGCTCTCACGGGCACCGCGAGTTTACTGCAGCAGCCACTGCTGGAGTTTCCTTGATCTGGAAAATGTAACTCTAATTTGGCTGCCACTCTCTTCAAGATCAACGTCCTAAGTGGCAGCCCCGGTGCAGAGGGAAGCCGAATGACAGTGGCTGTCACAGCGTCTGCTTTGGGTCTGTGGGAAACACATATCCATCTTTCCGTTTCCAATCCCAACACAGATACCTCTTTCTGTCCATTTATTAGCTACTTACTGATCCTCTCTCCTACCTTTGGATTTCTCTCCGACTCAGAGATCAGCGTACCGTGTCCACTACACTGCGGGGACAGACAGTAAACCCTCTGGTGACCAGCTGCTCACGAGGGGCTTAGCCACATTTTAACCTATGGGCCGTTATTTTCTTTGATACAGTGAGGGTTGGTAGCTAATGTGTTCTTTAGCTTAGACTATCAGTTAAAATTCTAATTCAGCATCTCAGTGACGTTCCGTGGCTTACTACAGTAACAACACACGGCTACACACATGCACACACCACACCCAAACCCACACACTGTAAACTCAGGGTCTCAGATGGGTCTGCCTGGGTTGACACCCTGACGGTCTCACTTATCGTCTTTGTCTCTGTGCCATTCACATCTGTCTTCAGCCTTTGTTATATCATCTTTAACCTGAAGATAATAATCTCTCCCCCAGAACATGATTATTGTCAATCCTGATGTCACAATGTATACACGATGCTTATAGTTATAAAAATAAAACCATTATTATGATATTTGTACATGTTCTTTTTTAATTTATCTGTCTGACTTAGGATTTTTATGTCATTAAATATTCTTATGACGATTAAATAGTGTGGATGCAGCATATTTTCCAATACTAAATGGAATGTGTAATTTCCTAATATCATTGTGTTTTCACTTTAAATACACATTAATTGAATGGGAAATGCTGAGTCAAAATTGGATTACTTCGAATCACCTAGTGCATACTGAAAGCAAAATATATGCAAATTAATATGCAAGCAAAAATAATATTAGTGGGTATTAATTTTAAAACTATCTTAATATTTTGACCAGTTATCTATTACTAGACATTGATGCAGTTAACTATAAGGATATCTTTGAGAAATAATGAAATACATCCAAGATGTTCTCTTCTTTCCTAATAAAATATGGCAACATAATTTGGAAATACTTTTAGACCTGAGAATCAACAAATCTATTTTAAGATTAGGTGAGTAAAAGATACAATTTACCTTCAGAACCAGGGCATTCTAGTAACATAACAACACTGACCATTCTTCTTAAATAGAAAAAAAAAAATGAAGTGAGAAAGAGCAGCAGTGTCTGTCTATTGTGGTGGTTCATTATCAGATACTTAGATTGAGCTGCTTTAATTATGCAAATGCACCTCGTGGATGAGTGTTAATAAACTTCTATTTAAATAAAATAAATCAAAATTCTTGCCTCTCGTTAGCCTATTATATCTTAATTAAATTCTGAAGTACAGTCAGTAGCTGCAGTTGACAAAATCAATCACCAAGGGGCATAAATCAGCCAGCTACTTGAACAGTAGAAGGCGCACAGTGATCGGTTTTAATCATAGGAGTCACGAGAAAGTGACATGTAGGTCTCCTGTTTTGTATTTCAGAGAGATACTAGTATGGATAACATGCTAACTGTATCAAGGTCACTCAGACTCCCTGATACCTTGCTTAAGATTTCCATGTCTTAAAGAGTAAGAATATCAACTTACTTTTTTTTAAAAAAAAGATCTTAAAATATTCAAAATTGGAAAAAAAATCTTCCTATGACACTCATGTCATCTCTCTCTTTTTTCTCCTTCACACACACACACATACACACACACACACGTGCACACACACACAATCCTTACTCAAAAAGGCATATACATCCAACAAAACAAAGAAAAACATTCACCTTTACACTACTGAACTAACCTTATAAAGTAGTGGTAATTTTCCTAATTTCAGAAGTGCAATGTGATTTGTTATATTTTTCAATTTTTTAATCCTCTTTAAATCATCTACAGTTCCATATCTCACATCAATGACTTCAGCCTGAAAGAGAAAAAAAACACAAAAACACAGCCTTAGAAGCATTAAAGGCACCTGTGGATTTCATATGACAAAATTAGTTTGCAACAATTGAAATATTTAACAGAGAGCTGATACTATTTTATGATAAAAGATATTTCTATGTCTATCAATGTACGACAATTCTTCTGTTCACTTAGGAAAAAAGTGTTGGATATTTTTTGTTTTGCCCATCATCTCCTAAAAAAATTACAAACCCAACTTATTCACCTAGCAGATCATAAAGTTTCATTTGTTTTCTATTCAAGTTTCTCGAATTTGAGTTATTTTATGAAATATTGCAGGATATTTTAAAAAATTCAACAATAATTATGGCATTCTCAGACTTGAAATAAACCAAGTGATTGTTCATTGTTTCAATTTTCAGAGCTGTTCAAATTATTCTCTTGAGCAGCAGTAAACAGACTGCCTGGGTTCGATGCAATACACCCTGATCAAGGCATACAGGTCTGGCCTTCCAAGGCTTTCAGAGAAGGTCCCAAATTACAATACCTATCAAATTTTCCACCACCTCTTACCTACAGTTATTTTATATGCTATATAAATATTACTGATTATTAAAATTCTTTTTTGGAAAATAAAAAGTTTTATGACTTCTTGAATATCCCAGCAGTAACTCTCTGGTGTTGTTCCTTTCTCCTTCCTTGGTAAGGGCTGGCTCTCGGCACCATCAAATACACTCCCATCATCTAAGATGATACCTTTAAATTGTATTTTCACTAATCACTGCTGTTAAAGTACTAATTGTTGTGCTCATAATGATTATAAAGCAGAATGTACTGTTAGACATTATAGCACATTTCCATGCACATCAATACAGGGAAATAATCAGTGTTAGCAAAGGGAGACAGAAATGGAGACAGGGAAGCCAGGCCTCTAACTCTTCACTCAGTTTTACACAGAAGGCGTATGCAGAAGATTTATATGAAGGGACGATTCCGTTTCTATGAGTAGCATGGAGGGACCAATATCTCTATCCATTGGTGAAAACATGTCTAGAATAAAATATTTCTTTAGTCATCATATTCATTTGTGCCAGGTGTGGTGGCTCACACCTGTAATCCCAGCACTCGGGAGGCAGAGACAGGAGGATTGCTGAGTTCGAGGCTTGCCTGGGCTACATAGTGAGCTCAGAGCCAGCCTGATCTACAAAGCGAGACCCTGTCTCAAAAAAAAAAAAAAAAAAACATTCATTTGTATCTGCAAAAATTCTATGAATAGACTAAGGGCCATTTCAAATGTTACCAATCTGTTGAACTTGATCTCTGAGTTGTTCCAAAATATATAACTTCTCTTATTGTGAACCTTAGTCAATTTTCTCCTCTCCCAAGGCCTGCACTGGACCCATCCCCGTGTATGTATAGATAGGTTCAGTTTCCAGCACAGGAAAACTCTTCCATGAGGGGCCCATTCTACATTCAGTCTCAGATAGCTATCTGGAATACGCAGGTGTCTCCTGGCTTTCAAATTAAAATGCTCATAGCATATGAAGTGTCTTTGAAAAGTTAAGCTAAATACTTTCAAGTAGATTTTTCCCCCAAAAAAACTAATTTTAAAAAATGATTCTGTCAGAATAGTTTTTCATTATAATTTTCTTCATATTAAAATGTGATTAAATCAGAGGCTTTAATACAATTTTTGAGTTTGCTAATGCCATTACCATATAAATAACTGTTGATCTATGATGTTAATACCCTGACTGAATAAATGATCCTATAATATTAATGATTGCTTTGCAAAAATGAAAAAAATCATATTTTTCATTTCAAATTCCTAAGCTACATACTAATTATTTGTGATTCAATGACAGCATCTTAAAGTAGGGCTATTACTCAATTGATTACATTAATGAACATATTTTTCATATTTAAAGACTTTGAGGAAAAAAAACTTGCTGGTTTTAGAAAATTAATGCCATACTCTGACTTTCAAACTCTGTGTATGTGTGTGTGTGTGTGTGTGTGTGTTTGTATCAGAAATGTACAGAAATTATAAAATAACAATTCTGTGAAAGCATTTACATTATTGGAAAGTGTCAACAGCTTGAGTCAACAATTGCAGTTTTATTTAAAGAACTCACCAAAATGCCTTCTATAGATATCACAGGTCAGTAGATCAATGTGCTTTAGTAAATGAAGTATTTTCTTTTCTACAAAAATATTTCTCAATATAGGGATCATTGAATGAAACTATTTTGGCTTACCAATGTTGAGGCTATGCATTAAAAATTCATAGTTGCAAAACTCTTAAAATTCTGATAGACAATAAAAATGTATCTATTGCCATCAAACAATGCCTCTTAACCAGGTTCTTTATGAAAGTTCTTCCCATTTACTTTCAATCAAACTGAAAATCACAACTGTAAGAAAGCACATTGAATTTTTCTGAGGCACAAATCAATATACAATATGATAATGTCAAGCCATTTCTTTCATCTTTCCTTGCTACACACACACACACACACACACACACACACAACTTCTCACTGCATTTTTCTGTCATGCTGGAAAATCACCCACTCCACCCACTGGGAATTTGTCCAAATGCCATCAATGAACTCACATCTTACATTCTCTACTGGACCTAGGAAGCTCAGAATCCCTTGAGCTATCACTCTATGTGTGTGGCAGATTTTCTGGTGGGAGCTTCATGACATGCATGAAAGAGTAACCAAAATACAGAGGGAACTAGAGCTTAATTTTTCATGCTTTCAATGGTTTTCACTAGACAGCAACAAGGAATAGTTTACATTTTAATTTTATTTAATTCTATGCATTAAATTTTGAACTATGATTAAGTCTACCAATCTTTTGGCTGAATTTTGGGGGTTTTCTCTATAGAGTTTCATATCATCAGCAAATAAGGAGAGTTTAACTTCTTCCTTTTATAATTTGATTCCTTTCATTTCTTTCTCTTGTCTAATTTTTGTGGCTAATGATTCCAAAACCATATTGAACAAGTGTGACAGTGGACATCCTTGTCTTGTTCCTGATCTTAGTGTGAGAGGTTTCAGTTTTTGACCATTTTGTATGATGGTGGATGTTGGTTTCCATAAATAGCTTTTATCAGATTGAGATAAAGTCTATTTCAATTTTCTCTAGGGATTTAATCATGAATGGGAGTTGCATTTTGTCAAATGCTTTTCATGCACTTATTGAGAGGACCGTTTGTTTTTTGTCCTTGAGAATGTTAACATAGTGTATCGCATTTATTGATTTACATATGTAGAACTATCCTTCCATCCCAAATGCCCATCAATGGGAGACTGGATATAGAAGATGTGTTTTTTTTAATAAAATGGATTATTAATTGGCCATAAAGAATAATAAGTGAGCCATTTATACTCAAATGGATGTACCTTGAGGACATACTCATAAGTGAAATAAATAGGGCACAGAAGTGTAAATACCATATCTTTTTTTCTAGTATGAAGAACTGAAGGTGTAAATAAATGTCAAAATATATGATAAATATTGTGAAATAGGAAGAAAATGTTCAAAAGGAAAAGGGAAAGGACAGGTAGAGGAAAACAAAGAAGGGAAGGAAAAAATCTAAAGGTTACAAAAAGGAAAAAACCCTTAGTATATAGGGGATTAGGGGTAGAGGAAAGCAAAGAAGGGAAGGAAAAATCTAAAGGTTAAAAAAGGGGAAAAAAACCCACCTTAGTATATAGGGGAATGGGAAAAAGAGAATCAAAATTTTGACCTAAGAGCTCAAACTTCAAAACACAACAACAGTTGTAAAAGAAACCAATTATGTTATTCCATATCAAAATAAATCAAAGTATTGGAATGATATCAGAAGATGAAGAAGATATGAAAAGATAAGAGAAAGATTGGCACATTTTAAAAGATTAATGTTTGTGTATCTTCTATTTATGGCAAAGTACTAATAGAAGAAAGAGGCACAGTCATAACAGACAGGGACCACCTTAGAGTAGGGAAACATGCAAAATTCTAGGCCCTTACTACTCCTTAAAAACATGATATATGTCTTCTTCTGAGACAGGGACTTGAAAACTGTTTCCCTACCAACTATGACTTTCTCTGAACCTACAGATGCTCGATGTTGGCAACTAGTGGCAGAACCAATCTTGACCTCCATTTTGTGTATAACTGCTACTGTCCTTCTTGAATCCAGTCTCTTCTCAGCCATCTATAGGAGAGTGCTGATCATTTCGGGAGTGTCTGCCTGGTGGTGGGGCAACCTTGCTTACCCCTGATTCCACACACTCTTATTCCCTTTAAAACAGAACACCGAGATAAGAGCCTGCCAGAAACATTCAGCCACGCTCAGGTGCCCTCAGCCATGGTCGTCCTAACCTGTGACCCCGAGGATGCCACATGACTGAGGCCACCACAAGGAGAGACAGTCCTTTCCTGAAAATCACACCATCCCTCAGTCACAGATTCCGGAACCAGATGAGCTGATGGTGAGCCAGGCCGCACCCCACAGGGCTGGGCTTCCCCCCACGCAGGTGTGTTAGTCTGGGCTCCTGCGTAAGAGCACCCCCTTTCCAGCTACCCAACCTGGACTCCTCGTCTGTACCCCCCTTTACTTTCCAATTAAATCTTTTCTTCTTATAGAACTGTAATTTAGTTTAAATTTCAATTATTACTAAAGCAAAGGTTCACACGAGCCAATGACAGAATCATCAACCAGACAAGACAATTAACTAAGACTACAAGCCAAAACATTAAAAAATGACATTCTATACATCAGTGGCTCTGGGGCTTTTCATTTAAATGTCATAAACCATAAAAATTGTTAAATAAAAACCATGGTAATTGATTTTCTGCATCTTGCTCCTCTGGAACTAAATCAGAGAAGTTGCCTTCCTGTTTAATAAGGGTGGCATTTAGACAAAGAGATTGTGTTGTGCTGGGTGGGTGTATCGCACACATCAGGGAGCATGACCCTAGGAACTCTCTCTGCCTCCTAGTCCTTTCCTCCGTAGGATGCAATTGTACTATAAAGAAATACAATGTTGAATAGATCAAGCTTGAAAAATGTTAAAGTGATGCCACATCTAGTAATATAAACATGTACAAGTCTCTTTTATGTGTCAGGAACTGTGCATATAATATCTGGTTTCTAAAATAACAATCCTGCATTGTCACCATTCCACAAATAAAGAAAATGAGCCTGCAAGAGACCAAACAATCTGTCCAAGTAACATGTGTGGGATTAAAGATTTTCTCCTGTCACTCTCCAAGATGCCATTTCATCCAGAGGGACAATAAACACTAGGCAGTCAGGGCAGAAAGAAACTGCACAGGGCAGGGAACTGCTGAGTTAAATAGACAAGTCAACCGGTGTAGCATGAGCATATTTAAAACTGCAGATCCCTGTCCCATACCAAGCCCATCACACCTAGGAAATGTCTTAGGGCACTCAGGCTGCATAAAAAAGTGGCAAAGACTGAGTGGCACACACGGCAATTTATCTCCTTAGAGTTCTGCAGTCCAAAAATGTAAAGATCAAGATGCTGTCATTGGTTTCTCGTTTCTCTTTGTGCCTCCATACCACATGCTCACAGAGACCCACACCTGAGTGCACGTGCACACACACACACACACACACACACACATGCATGCACACATGCACACGCACACACACAACAGAGAGGGCATCATATTCATTCTGTTGTGTCTCATAAGGAAAAATCCTATCAGGTCAAGACACCACCACTGACTTCCTTTATAAGCCTCACCTCCAAAGGCTGTCATCTTTGGGACTTGGATTCCGCACATGAATTTGGGGGAAAGAGGGATTTGGTTCAGTCCATAGAGGGTCCTACAGTGTATACTTCTTCCATGAACCACAATTCTCTTTCCCTTCAATACAAACTTCAAATACTGGGAAGAACAGTTATTCAAAAGTTGAAAATGAATGGCTTCCAACATAAGATTTTCTGTTGCCAGAACAAATGATACATGATAAAGTATACTTGCACATGGGGCCAGAGATCTAGCTCAGTGGTTCCAGCGACTGCCTAAGGAGCAGAAGGTCCCTGGTTTGATCTCCAGTAACCACATGCAATAATACTGGGCCTGGTGACTCACGCCCACCAGCAATCAGTACCACACAGCACAGTGCCAGGTGTGGTGGCTCACGCTTGTGACCCCAGCACTTGGGAGGCAGAGACAGGAGAATTTCTGACTTTGAGGCTTGCCTATGCTACATAGTGAGTGCAGGGCCAATCTGAACTACAAAGTGAGACCCTGGATGAAGAAGTTGTGGTTTTCCTATACAATGAAATATTACTCTGCTATAAAGAAAGATAAATTTGAGTTACTTATACTTAAATGGATGTATCTTCAGGACTTACTCATAAGTTAAATAAATAGGTCACAGATCTATAAATATATCTTTTCTCTGGTATGAGGAACTGAAGATGTAAATGAGTTCTAAAATATAAGGTAGATAGTGTGAAATATAAAATATTGAAAAGGAAATAGAGTATAGGGATAAGTAACAAGGGGAAGAAAATATGATGGTAATAAAAAAGGGAAACAAAGCTTATGAATATAGGGGTGTGGGTTGTAGGGTGGGTGGAGGAATGGGAAAATGAGAATTACATTGTGTTATATACTGGTACAGATTCTCAAAAGAAAAGAAAGCACATGCATATAGGGAGTGGGGATTGTAGTGTGGGTTGGGATGGGTAAAAAGGAGAATTAACTCGTGTCATCTACTGCTACAAATTCCCAATGTTGAGTGAGATCATGATGTGTATATAAAAAGTACCAATAAAGAATTCAGTTTAAAGAAAAGAGTACTTGCATATATTTGTACCTTTTTAAAAATCATAGCATGGGCCAGAGATTTAGCTCAGTGGATCCCACACCTGCCTCACAAGCACAAGGTCCTGAGTTCAATCCTGGTAACAATATACAACAATGCTGGGTGTGGTGACTCACGCCCACCAGCAATCAGGACCACATACCACAGTGCCAGGCATGGTGGCTCACGCCTGTAATCCCAATACTCGGGAGGCAGAGACAGAAGGATTGCTGAGTTCGAGGCTTTCTGGGGCTACATAGTGAGCTCAGGGCCAGCCTGAACTACAAAGTGAGACCCTGTCTCAAAAAAAAAAAAAAAATCATAGCGTAAGAATTTGAAAATATTTCCTGTTAAATTCTCTAATAAGAGTGACACAATGGAAGTAAAAATATACATTTTATTTTATATTAACTTATTTAATACTGATAACCCTGTTTCCAATATTAAATATTCAATCTTCATAGTTTTAATTTGGAAAAAAATCATTTGTACAGATGTTACATAAGTTTTAGAGAAAATAAATCATAATGCCAAGAAACAGAAATGTGAGTGTAACAATAAAGAAAAATAAAACAATGAAAACTCTTAAACGATGGAATTCAGCTGGTAAAAGTGTATCTTATATATGCTCAGAATAAATATAAA
>PVIC010013972.1:15285-37368 GCA_004025085.1 Thryonomys swinderianus
GAAGGAAGGAAGGAAGGAAGGAAGGAAGGAAGGAAGGAAGGAAGGAAGGAAGGAAGGAAGGAAGGCAGGCAAGTGTAAATATCAATTAGTATGGTGGGAAGGAGGTGGGAGTGTCATGGCCCTTCTGAGCTTTACACAGATGTTGAGAGGCTGAGTTCACAACCGTCTCACAATGTGACTCAGTGCTCTTGCTAGTATAATGATGGCTTTGAGGCAAAGTGGTCAATGAGATTAAAGGCAGGAAGTGTCAGTAATTATAAAGGTAAAAATGCTCACATGGGCCTTTCCATACATTTCTGAATCTCCTATCACCTATCATTGCTGGCCTCAGGGTTTGGGCAGTTTGTGAATTGTATATATAGACGCCTATGCTCAGCAGTGACTCGGGCTGCTATCAATATCTTAAAAATCTTGAAATATCTCAACAAGAGATTCACATTTTCATCTTGCATGGGGACCTGGAAAGACACCATGAGTCCTCCCTTCTGCCGTCCATCCTCCGCCCAGCTCCAGGCAGGGATTGGCTGTGCCATCAACCAGTTTCCTACAGGCTTGGTGTCAACTGCCCTTCACATTAGAATTGCACCTCCCTTGTCCAGATACATTTGTCTCATGTCCCTAATACATTAACATTTTCCTTTAAGTTTCAAGCATCCAGTAATGCCAGATATGTGTGACCACCCTGTGTAATACTAAAATTATCCCACCCAAGAGAATATACTCCATCTCCTTCCCTTGGCTTTCATTTTTCCACATCTAGAACAAAAGGAAGTAAATGATAAATAAATATATGTTTGGTAGGTGGTTAGTGGTTTGATAGTTTATATATAAGTGAAAGAGTATGCCTCAAAGAAGTCTAATGTGTAATACTTTTAATGGCCAAAGCAAAGTTGTTCATAGAGTTAGCAGTTAGAGAACACAACAGCCCACAGCTCAGCACAGTCCTGTGCCTCAGGAGATACGGTTTCAGGGAAAGGGAAGAAAGAACTCCTCTATACTCTTTTTAAGTAGTAACTGAAAATTTGAGAGTCTTAGGAATACCATGACTGTGCTCTTGCTTTCTCATAATATCATCAGTTGCAACGATTTTAATGACAACAACAAACGGATTTAGATGCTTGCTTCAGGGATGTAACATTCAGGGAAGTTGCGCTCTAACTTGTACGTGAATGGGGAGGTGACTGTAAGCAGAAGCAACGGAAGAATAAAGGGGAATGCTCATACCTTCCAGCTGGTTAAGCAAAATAAACAAAACAATCATTGAAAGTAACTGTCCCTGGGGCAATTGGTTGTGGATGGCTTGGGTCACATGTTAGGAACATTCCAGTGTCGCACTGCTCCTCTCCTTCAAAGTAGCAAAAATTATTCAAGCTTATGAAATGATTAATGGTGTGAAATTTTTCAGAGTTGGCATTTTCAACCAAATCAATCACTCTGAACCCTCCTAGTTATTTTCCGAGTAACTCAAAATGTATGAACGTTTAAAAAGCTTGCTTTGACTAAAACAATAATTTTCTAGTCAAATTCAGAAATAGTAAACCCAAGCATTTTTTCACGGCAGAAAACAATATTATCACAAGTACTGCTAAGATAAAAACAAGATTTTAAAAGAAGTTTGCATTTAAGAGTTTAATTTTATTGTGCATAACCTAGTTTTTTTTGTTTCCAAATTAAAGAGGTTATATCTATCAAAAATTTATAAAATCAAAATAATACGTTGTTTTTCCTTTTTGAACACCATTATTATATGATTATTTTCAAGAAGTTTCAAGTCAGAAGTGTGTATAGTTTTCTTTTGTTGTTGTTGTTGTTGTTGTTTGTTTTGTTTTTTTGAGACAGGGTCTCGCTTTGTGGTTCAGGCTGGCCCTGAGCTCACTATGGAGCCCAGGCAAGCCTCCAGCTCAGCAATCCTCCTGCCTCTGCCTCCCGAGTGCTGGGATTACAGGCGTGAGCCACCACGCCCCGCACTGTGGTATGTGGTATTGATGGCTGGTGGGAGTGAGTCACCACGCCCAGCGTTCTATGTGCTTACTGAGATCGAACTCTGGGCCTTGTGCTTGCGAGGCGGGCGCCGGAACCACTGAGCTAAATCTCCGGCCACACAGCAGTTTTGTTCAGAAGTCCAGACCAGGGCATCCGCACAGACACCGTCACGGAGACCGCTGCGCACTGGAGCGCGGACAGCCCGGCGCTTCCCCCGCCCCCGCGCGGCCGCCACTGCTCAGCCCTCTCTTCCGCGCAGCCCTGCTCGCCGTGGCGCTGCGGCTCGAGGCCCCGGAGAGAACGGTGGCACAAATAGATATCAAACATATTTCATAACTAGTCTGTCGCCAATTCTGTCCATTTAGACTCGCAGCCGTTCAGTAGGGACGAGCTAGAGGACTAGACTAACATCCCAAGGAATTCTCCCGCCAGCACGGGAAAGAATATACGTCTTTGCCTTTATTGTGAAGAATCATAAAAACAGATGCCTCTCAGTTTTATCACCTTTTATTGAAAGAGAGACAGAGAGACAGAGAGAGAGACAGAGGCAGACAGAGACAGAGAGACAGAGAGACAGAGACAGAGGGAGAGGGAGAGAGACTGGCAAAAACGTGAACACGCCTGAAGAGCATGAAAACAGTATGATGTCTTTTCAACAGAGGATAATCTACTTGGCTGCAGTATCGAAAAGGGACGTGCACGACAGTGAGAACCTGTCAGGTACAGTAATAGATTGAGGAACGGAAGACCGATTTAAGACGGTATTTCAAAGTTGAGATAGCAGTGACGTCAGCGGGGCAGCAGGCTTGCGCGGGGAGCAGAGCCTCCTCTGTGCCTGTCGGGGTCGCCGCCTCGCCGTAAGTTCGAACGCCGCGGTACCCCGTGATGTGCACAGAGGGAGACCGCCACGTGCTCCCCCAGCTGTGTTGCTGTGACAGTGCACGTGTTCACGAAAATGTGCTTCACGATGTGCTTCACATGGGACAAGAGTGAGCAGTATGAACATAACTGTGACGTGCAGCTCTGATCCAAGAAGCCATTTTGAGCGTGGTTTCAACACCTGGGAGGCAGGCTGAGGAGTTAGCAAGGAAGATTGCATGTTCCGGCAGGCACAATGTAAGCTAAATGGAACGATGCACTGATATGATTGTATTTACTAGACACCAGAAAATCCTAACACGCGTGTGCACAAAGCAGTCAACTTACCAGGAGTCGATTTCTGGTGTGGGGTGTCAGAAAGAGGTTTAACAGAACCAGTTTTCTTTGAAGGAACTGTTACAGGTCAAGCATAGCTAGACATGATACGCACATTCATCTTACCGGCCATACGTGAACTTTATGGGAATGATGAATGTTTCTTTCAACAAGACAGAGTGCCGCCACACTACCGCAAAGTCACGTGAGCTTATCTGGATGAGAATTTGCAAGAACATGGACTGGAATGAAGACATGCGGCTGAGATCCCCCGCACACTTTCCTGATTTAACTGACACCTGCAAACTTTTATCTACGTGGAATCCTACGAAATGTTGTGTACCTCAAAAAACCCCTGCACCGCTGGCCCTAGAGAAGAAACAGAAAATGCGTATGCACCGGTCTCCGTGACCAAGGTCACCCCGCAGCAGTTCACGGTGTTATTAATGTCTAGAAGTTAATGGCCACCACGCCGAGCACCACTTCTAATTGTTAAGGCCAAAGGTAACTTGTATTAATCTCATGATGCATAAATTTAGCATGAAAGTATGCATGTAATTTTTTTTCTTTTCCTGAAGTGTGCATTCATTTTCTGACAGTCTCTCTCCTCTCCATCCCTGTCTCTGTCTCTCCCTCTCAGCTATAATGATTTACTAAACAGAATGTCTAATGGGACAATGCCCATATTTTAATAGCACAAGTAAGAAACTCTAAAGAGTCACCCGCTTTATCTTTGACCCAGGGTCCAAACACCTTCACTGGAAGAAAGATTGGCTCTTTAGTAAGTGGTGCTGGAAAAACTGGCTTTCCACATGCCATATACTAAAACTAGGACCATATGTCTCACCTAACTTTTCACTAAACTAAAATAAAAATGAACCAAAAGTTAAAATATTAACATAGAAACACTAAAACTTCTGGAAGATAGAATAGGTAGAACTCTTGAAGATACAGATATAGGCAAAGAAAACACCAATCATATAGGAACTATCACAAATAATCAATAGCTGGGATCTCATCTTATTAAAAAGCTTTGGTACACCAAGAACATCCACCAACAGAGTGAAGAGACAACCTACAGAGTAGCAAACATTTTTGCCAGCTGTTTCTCAAAAAATTAATATCTAGAATATATAAAAAACTAAAAAAAATACAGGCCCCTCAAATTTAAATACTTCATAGAAAAATGAGCATCTGAAATAAACAGACACTTCTTAGATGAAACAGAAAAGATAAACAAATATATAAAAAAATGATCAGCATTACTGGTCATTAGAGGGATGCAAATGAAAACAGTGCTGAGATTTCATCTCACTTCAGAATGAATGGCTATTACCACCACCTCAACTAATAACAAATACTGATGGTATTGTGGGGGGAAAGAAACACTTTTTGTTTGTGGGAGCGTAGAATGTTGCAACAACTACAAAAATTCATGGGCTGAGTAGCTTATCTCCGCCATGTTATTGCATTATGCCATAAATGCCTAGGAGCCACAGGGCCATTGACTGAATCTCTGAAACTGTGAGCCTATATAAACTTTCCCTCCACCCAGTTACAAGTGTTAAATATTTTGTCCTAGTGACAGAAAATTGACCAATATAGTTTGAATATTTTTAGCCATTTGTATCCATTGACAGAGTCATTTGAAAGTCCAAGAACATAATTTTTACAAAATGATTTTAAAAATCATGTAGAGTAGTAGTAAGAAAAAAAATTAGATAATAGAATTATGGAAACACAAAGAAGATAGTATTAAAAAGAACTATTTTGGTCAGGCGTGGTGGCTTACACCTATAATCCCAGCACTTAAGAGGCAGAGGCAGGAGGATTGCTGAGTTTCAGGCCAGTCTGAGTTATATACTGAGCTCAGAGCCAGCCTCAACTACAAAGTGAGACCCTGTCTAAAAAAAAAAAAAAAAAAAAAAAAAAAAAAAAAAAACTATTTTGTTTTCATTAATATATGTCAAACCATATTTTAGTTTCTGAGATATGGAGTGAAATGAATTACAAAAGGTTCCTTTCATACTGGTTGCAATGAATTGTAGAAAGAATGAAAAACTACACAAGACATTACAAAAGAACATTATGAGTTGGGAAAATTCTCAGTTGTAATATGCCCTAAGGAAAACAAGGATTAGGTAATGTAATAGAAGATCGTGAAGAATTACTTTAATAAAAGTGTCAATGAAGATATTGCCAAAGAAACGAAATCCAAGTGATGAGAAATTGTGCTGACCTGGGGAAGACCTTTTCCAGGCAGCAATAACTACAAAGTCCTTGGAAAAAATGGGAAAAATCTATTATGTAAAGCAGACATCAGACGTATTAAGGAGTAAAACATGACTACTGGGTTTTGAATAGGAGGTTATTAATTTTTTTGTATAGGAATGAGAATTGGATAAAGATAAAACTTTGGAGAATTTATGAATGAAATAAAGAATACCAGGCAGTAAATGAGCTGATAAGCGTCTGAAACAGGTAAGGCTATACCAGTTATTTGGTCAAACTTTACCAGAAAGAGATTTAAGATTTTTCCACAAAAGCAGACTTAACTTCATTAGTTTGACATGCCTTAGAAACTAAGAAAAAAATGTGGCAGTATAGAGAAACTACATCTAGATTATTCCTTCTTACCATCAGACAGAATAAAATGAGGTTAGTCCTATTCTATAGTCCTATTCTCTATTTCCAAGAATGGCAGCAATAACAACATCAGATTTTCAGCAGTTTTGTCACTTTCCCTATGCTTAAATGTGTTCACTAAAGGAACGTATTGCCAGTTGTTCTACAAAACACAAAACAAAATCAGAATATCAACAGCAGCCCCATGTGACTTCTTGCCAGATAAGCCCCTGGGAATAAAGCTGTGTTATCAATCTGGCTAGCTCTTCTGGGTAACGTAGAGAGTGGTAGATAAATATGCTAAAATACATTAAAATTCCCGGCAGCATTCAGTGCGCCTTTCCAGGAGTTCAGAGCAAGATGGAAGGAAACTTAGGACATGCCCTATATTGGGAAATACTTCGTGAGCCAGCATATCCAGAAACAAAACTTCTCAAGGAATTCTTGAACAATCTTGCTTACCTCAGAACCTTCCACTGCCTCCGTGGAAAAAGGAATCAAAATTTCTGATCCCGAAATGTGAATGCCAGTTATCTACTTTTGATATGTCCACTGACTTTTGAGTGGCTTCTTTGGCTATATATAGAAGCAAGTGCTCCGAGGTGGACTCTTGAGTGCAAACCCACTTTCCACCCCTTCTCACTCTGCCCAAATCCCATGGCCACGGTGTAACTGACAATCTTTTGCTGAGTGCTAGGAAATTATGCTCTAGTGGAATGCCCACCCAGGCAGATAAAAAAAGAAACTCCTGATCTGTAGCACTGCTAACTTTCTATGGTTTAAACATTCTCAGTGCGGTGTGTTTCAACTGGCCACCAGAGCATCACTTCGGGAGGAACTGGGGAGGGATGAAGAGAGGAGGAAAGATGGAACAGAATCGGTAGCAAGATGGCTGTCCCGGGCGCTGGAACTCTTGTGTGCAGGGCCTTCTAAAGTGCTCAGATGTCTACGACATCAGCTTGGTAAGTGGCTGGAACAGAAAACATGGTTGAATTAGAGAGACCTTAAAGCTGAGGCTTGGGCATGGCCAAAGTGGCAGAATTGCTCAAAAGGCTGATGAGAGAAAGAGTATAATAAGTATGCAGATACCACTATAACATGGTTTATTTAATTTCTTCAGGAATGGACTGGTGAGTAGTAGCACTAGACCCAATGATGTGTATATGTTCAGTTACTGGAGGACTCTGTAAACTGATTTCTATAGTCACTGCACAAGTTTACATCCTGGCCTACAGTGTGAAGCATTCCTTTTCCCCTACATTCTCATCAGATGCATAGATCCAGACAATACAGTATTTATATATAATGGGGAATTATTCATACATATAGGAAAATATTATATACATGTATATAATGGGATAGTAGCATTGATGATGTCTCATTTCATATAATTAAAGAAAAATGAAATCATGTCATTTGCAATGAACCTCAACTGGAGACCAAATGTTAAACAAAATAGAGCAGACTCAGAATGTAGAATATCAGGTTTTCTTTCAAATTTGGAATCTTAAGAAAAAAGAAAGGGAAGGAAGAAAAGAGACAGGAGTCAAGAAGGAAGAAGTAGAAAAGGAACACAATTAGAGATCAGGAAGCGGGCAGGAGAGGGGAGAGTAGTAAGTGTGATGGGTAAAAAGAAAAATAAAAGGTGAAAGATTTATTTGCTTTGAAGAGAAACCAGATCTCTTTCTATTAAAAAGCTTCTGTACAGCAAAAGAAACCATCAGTAGAGCAAAATGACAACCAACAAAATGGGAAAAACATCTTTACCAGTAATTCCTCAGACAAAGGGCTCTACTATCTGGAATATATAAAGAGCTTAAAAAAATCAGTCCCCCCAAATTAAAAAACCCAATTCAAAAATGGGCATCTGAAATGAACAGACACTTTTCAGAGGAAGATGTAAAAGCAGATAAGAAGCATATGAAGAAATGTTCAATGCCACTGGCCATTGGAGAGATGCAGATTAAAACAATTCTGAGATTTCATCTCACTCCACAAAGAATGGCTGCTATCTCGAAATTAGTCAGCAACAAATGCTGGCGAATTTGTGGAGAAAAAGGAACCCTTCTCCACTGTTGGTGGGAATGTAGACTAGTACAACCATTATGGTGATCAGTATGGAGATTCTTCAAAAAACTAGGATTAGAGGTTCATTTGACCCTGCTATTCCCCTACTGGGGATATACACAAAAGAATTACAAGATTCCTATCACAGTAACATAGGTGTTTATAGCACCATGTTTATAGCAGCTCAGTTTGTGATAGCTAAATCTTGGAAACAACCCAAATGCTCATTAGACTGAATAAAGAAGATATGTTTTTTTTAATAAAATGGGGTATTATTCTGCCATAAAGAATGATGAGATTGAATCATTTATACTCAAATGGATGTACCTTCAGGACATACACATAAGTGAAATAAGTTGGTCACAGATGTGTAAATATATTTTCTCTGATATGAGAAACTGAAGTTATAAATGTGTTCTAGAATGTCTGATTGATATTGTGAAATAGTAAATATTCAAGGGTAATGGGGTTTAGGGGTAAATAACGAGGAAAGAAAAAAATTGAGGTTAAAAAAAGGAAACAATGCTTGTGCGTATAGGGGCAGGAGGGAGGTAGGGTGGACAGCAGAGGGGAAAATGAGAATTACAATGTGTCCTGGTACAAATTCTCAATGTGGAGTGTAATTGTGATGTGTATATAGAATGCACCAATAAAATGTACCAATAGAAAGTAAAAATAAAAGATGCTATATGCTTGTATGAATATACAAAAGCCCTCATTTTTCTGTGTAATTATTATTAAATAATTTTAAAAATAACTTTTAAAAGGAGGAGTGTTATGACAAGAGGAACTTCACAAGAACTTCCAGCTGTTAGTCAAATGACTATAGGGTGTGTGTATGCTGTATGTGTAGGACCAAAATATACAGAACTAATATACATGACGTAAAAGGAAAATAAAATCAGCACTTAAATCATTTATACCCCCGGTGTCAGACTTTTCACTAAGAAGATCATTTCAGAACAAATTTTTCTGAGAAATATGCAATTTTATAGCTGAGGAAATCGATGTTTAAAATGCTGAAATAACATGCTAATATGGATGGCAATGCCAGTCCATACAGTATTAGAGTTGCTTTCCTCCACATCAGCTTCTCCTATTAGTTTACCAAATTGTGTATGACAGGGTCCCAAGAGTTCTTATTTATCATTGTGTCCCTGTGATTAGCATATACAAGGGTCTCACTCTCTATTGCTGAATATTGAGTATGTCTTGTTATATTAGTGAGATTCAGCTAGCTAAAGTTTATAATAGTCAATCTTTCAACACTACATTAAAATATAAGTAACATGAAATTAATTACTTAATTTAAATCGGTCACTTAATTAATAATACTCCTCTTATGAAGGTAAGGATGGAAGTTGAAATTTAATTTTAGAGAATTCTTTCTGGAGGACATGCAACTATTTGGGAATTTTCCCTCCCAAATTAATTCAATCAGTATTTTGGAATAGTACATAAACCTAACTTCTGAAATGAACCAAGTTCTGGAATGGATTTGCAAAATGTATTTAAATTAGGTAAATCTCATTTGTGAACAATTTTATTTAAGTACTGGCTTTTTATAAAAATTGAATATAAGTTAAATTTGCTAAGGAAGTGTTATTATTACTTAACTCTGTAACAGTGTGCTGCATACTGAATCAGATGAAAACAGTAGAATTTTCTGTCAAACATAATTATGGTAACTCAGAATCTTTAGAAATAAGTTTAGTCAAATCAAAAGTCTATTTTTAATAATGTTTCACTAGAAAAGGTATATTGGCTCTAAGGAGGTTAAGTCCATTACATTTTACCCACATAGTTAAATTCATCTACTTGGCTTTAAAACTTTTATTGTTAGGCTCTTGTTATCTTCCCTAGGCAGAAGACAAGACCTCTCTAGCCAATATTTAACTACAGATAATGTTTCACAGATTACGTCTTTTCATGTGGATACTGCTGTATGAATATAAAATAAAGAGGAAATACTATAACTTAAATATGCGGAAACTAATCCCACAGCAAGTAAGAAACTGCAATGATGGGACTGTTTCTGTTAACCTGGCTGGCTAGCGAATAGACTCATGAGGCTAGTCATGGGTCCCTTGCACAAAGCGACTACATACAAATTTTGAAAAGAACATTGATGTACAATTGTATCTGACAGCATCTCATACTTGTACCCTATTGTCAAAAGGAAAAAAAAGGATGCTGAAATAACAAAAGGAAGGAGAAAGATAAAAGGCCAAGTCATTTTCTCTACTATGAAGCTCATCCAAGCACACATTTCTGTCTTCGTGAGATAGTAGCTTCATCTTTAAACCCAGGAATCAAAAATTTAAATAATAAAGTTTCACTCTGTTTCTATAGCTTTCTGATCTAGTTATCTGTAACAAGAATCACTCAGAGACAAATACATAGAGCTCAGCTTTTGCTATAACACAAATAAGTGCACTTTTGTTTGAAAATAATAAAAAATAAGAGAAAGATAACATTTTCCTGTCATGAGAAAAATGGGCATCAGATTATAAATTATCCAGGAGTCACTAAGATAGTGTAACTTTTTTCTTGACTTTCTGTCAAGATTCTTGATACAGTGTTGAGATTTGATGCATTTACTGTTTTGCTATTTTATACATTAAGTCAAGAGATGCTCTTGAAGTTCAACTTGACATGATTTATCTGTCTGCTTCTAAGAATAAAATATTTCTGGGCCGGAGATTTAGCTCAGTGGTTCCGGTGCCTGCCTCACAAGCACATGGTCCTGAGTTCAATCCCTGGTAACCACATATAATGCTGGGCATGGTGACTCATGCCCACCAGCCATCAATACCACATACCACAGTGTCAGGTGTGGTGGCTCACGCCTGTCATCCCAGCACTTGGGAGGCAGAGACAGGAGGATTACTGAGTTCGAGGCTTGCCTGGGCTATATAGTGAGCTCAGGGCCAGCCTGAACTACAAAGTGAGACCCTGTCTCAAAAAAAAAAAAAAAGAATAAAATATTTCTTGCCTGTCTTTGGGCCTATAGTTCAATTAAAAATATAATGTATTATGTATATTGTCTTATTTATTCAAACTTGTTAAAGAAATTTTACCTAATTAATATTCATCATATTAAATGAATCATAGATAATATTCAGATGGCATGATAAACAATATGGTCAAAATTTGTACTTCCAAATCTAGATATGTAGTTTTGATATTTTTCTTAATTGATTTCATTTAAACATGTCTACTTTGTACTGAGTAATATTAATTCCTAACCTTTATTGAGTGCTTTCTAGGGGTCAGACTCTTTGTATGAGTTTTATCATTTTACACCTACAATAATTGTTTAAGTGATCACCATTATTTCCTCTAAACATCCATTGTCCCTATCATATATGGGAATGAGAAAAAAAATCGCCTGCCTAAAAAGTAGAACATAACACAAACCAGTGTATACTAAATATTAATTGTGTGCTTTGCTTTTCGGCATCTGACTTGGTTTCACAAGGGATGAAAGAAATACTTGCACAGGGATTACATAAAAGCTGTATGTACTGTCTATAAAACTGACCAGATATTGTCAACTCTCACCAGCAATGTCTTTAACCTTATGATGATATTATAGTAGATATATACATTTTTATAAAAATACATATCACTGTTTATTCCCTGAAGCTAACCTCACTCATGCTAAATTATTTATGCATCCATTTGAATGTGTATTTTGCATCTGACAGGACAACTCTCCTTAGGACCCTTTTCCTGACCCACCTGTCATTATGATGGGGTAAACAATGTCACCTTTCTAGTGCACGATGAATTACAACGAAGTTGTAAAGTACACTATCCATCATGCTGGCACTAAGTAGGCTTTTGAAGTAGATCTCAGATACCACAAATGCTATTTAGACTGTTACCAGAAAGCACAAATTGGAAGCTTATACAAAACGGTCCTATGATGAATGGACATGACAGCTCTCCAAAGAAAAGGGGCACTCCCCTTCTACAAATAACCTTGTCAAAAGCAAAAGTTGCAGTGAGCTCTGCTGGCAGTCAGAATGGAATAATTTAAGAACTTGTTAATGGTTCTGCCTGATAGAAATTCATGCAAACAGAACATATTTAAAATCAGAAAGGAGCTATGCCCACATCATCAGCAACAACCACTCAAGATTGATTTGAATTAGGGAAAAGTGCAGAAACAGAAAAGTCGCTAATAGCCTATAAATTATAATAAATGAATTTCAATAGCTCTCTAAAACATGTATGTAAAATATGCACCAGTGTTCTGTATGTATATACAAGAGTCACCTAGAAACTTATTTGTTTTGGAGAATAACCCTAATATACTTTCAGTTTTAAATTATCACTGTCGATAACTTATTTTATGCCTTCTTGACATGTTTAAATTTTTGTACATAGTATAATAGATTATCACTAATAAGACAACTATTAAAATAGTTATTGTCAAAGACTTCATCTAATTTACATGATTAATTTCTCAACTATGTTTTTTCAAATACAAGATGTTTGCTTTATCTATAATCAAATTTTAGTTTTCTGAACAGTCCTTTTAGTACAGGCCTAATATTTGAACAATGGAGTATATTTGTTCATTTACACTTTAATCTCTCCTTTTAAAAAACTTTTTGATTCTTTTTATTAAAAATAGCAGCTTTAATTCCATTCACAAATGGTATAATAGCACCAATCAGGACTTATAATTTCATGACCATTGGTAGGCTTCATTGAATAAATACTAGCCCTTGGCTTCCTTTTGTATGAAACAAAAAAAACTAAACATATACTGACAAGATAGAATGTAGAAACTTTCAGAGATGTGGACTCATACTATGGAATGTCCTCAATCCTATTTTGCCCTTAATGCAATGGGCCAAAGGGTTATGACAAATCACCATGCAGAAGACACGAGTTGTACATTGATGGATTTCCCATATCCCCTTGGTTAAGTAATTCTCAGTGTTTGCAAAAATAAACTGAAAAGCAAGTAGGTAGGGACAGTTCCAAGATACTCTTTGTGCTTCTGTTTTAGACATGCTTTTGTTAGGGGACAAAATTATCGTCGTGGATTTGAGCCCATTGGATGAAAGAGGAAGCAGGAGATGTGTGGCCCCGTGAAAGTGAGGAATCTACAAGAAAATCTGGGCCTAACTTTTCAAATCTTGGCTTAATGCCAAAGCGTCGGAACCGCGAGCAGGCTGCTGGCTGCACTTCTCTATTCTTATTGATATACAGGTGTGTTTCGTTTCCATTATTGCCTGCCAGAAATAATGTATATTCATCAAATCAAAGTACAAGAGTCCTACAGTAGGAATTCTGAGACATTTAACTTTAAATTAAATTCTAATTAATTTAACTATAAACATTCTCAAGGTTGTGCTGGGTTTTTGTGCGCACCGCTAAAAGGCAGAGTGCGGAGCCACATGGAGTAGAAGCAACTCTGAAGCCGAAGTGAAGCACCGTTTGCCAGCCCCTAATTCCTCCACAGAAAGCTCATATTAGCAAGGAACGTTCACTGTGGCATTATCTTGAGCGTTTCTGGAAAAGCTTTAAATGATGTAAACATTTTATACACTCACCGTAATTAATCAGAATTAAGGTTTTCAGAGAGTCATATTACAACAGTCAGAAATACAGCATTTTATTTGAATGAAATGAGACGGTTATATAGAAGAAAACCAGGGATCATCTATAATGTCGTATATAGCTTATATATTATTCTTACTATAGGCGATGCACTGCCTACTAAGATAAACATATGTTAGGGAATTTAATTCTCGCGACAGCTTAAGAAAGTTGGACCTGGGCCGGAGGGTTAGCTCAGTGGTTCCGGTGCCTGCCTCGCAAGTGCAAGGGCCTGAGTTTGATCCCCGGTAACCACTTATAATGCTGGGCGTGGAGACACGCCCACCAACAATCAGCACCGCATACCACAACGCCGGGCGTGGAGGCTCAAACCTGTCATCCCAGCCAGCACCTGGGAGGCAGAGACAGGAGGATTGCTGAGTTTGCGGCGGTTTGCCTGGGCACCATAGTGCGCTCAGGGCCAGCCTGAACTACAATGCAAGACCCTGTCACAAAAAGCAAAAACAAAAACAAAAACAAAAACAAAAAAAGAAAGTTGGACCTGGTAGTGTTCCCCTTCCGGGATAAAGGGGCTCAGCACTGGACGGCTCAGTAGTGGGGAAAACGCAGAGCTGAGATAGAAAACTAATCCACGTGGCTCTCACAGCCTCGCCCCTCACCACTGCCAGAAAGTAGGGGCAGGACCCAGCTGACCCAGCAGCGGCGGACGAAGGGCCCCCCGGTTCCCATCACGCGTTCTCCGTCACCGGCGCACAGACGCTGCATCTCGAATCCTAATGTGCGAATAACCTCGTCAATTTTCCACCTCATTTCCTATGTGCATACACAGTCCCCGCCCCTTCCATCCTTTCTCTCCACATCAATGTACTAAAATTCGCCTCTTCAAAATTAAGTGAAATGAACTTGTACTCCATGGTCTGAGCAAAATGTGAACGACTCAGTCCCACAGTCAACACTTTTGAATTAAATTATTCTAACCTGCTTCGGCTTTTAAAAATATAACAAGAAAAGCATCCAGCGATTTCTAGCTTCCTTCACTTTCCTGCGCCCTGGCACGGAGAACGTTTAATGGTTACTTCTGTACTTTGCGTCTTGCCAGCTAGTTCAATTTAGATGAAAGCTGTTGTTTTCTAATTCCATTTCGCTGTAAATGACAGAGACAAATGCTCATATTACCTCGAGAGTTCCTTTGGCAGAATAAGCCGCGTAGGAGTAGAGCGGATCTTGGCTGCTGCCTTTCCTGGCACTTTCAGCACAAGGCTGGCCGTTAGGGTGGAAGCACTGGCCGCTTCTGCTCAGCGTCACCGTGCTGGGCGAAGGGCCTGGCAGGCTGAGCAGCGCCGAGTAATTCACAAACTGTACATCTTCTAAGCCCAGAGCAGTCCAGCGAGTCTTAATCCACTTTGCGATTTCCATGTCGTCCTCACTTGGAAGCAGCTCCACCAGATTTCTGAAAAAAAAAAAAAAAAAAAAAAAAAAAAAAAAAAAAAAAAAAAAAAAAAAAAAAAAAAAAAAAAAAAAGGAAAAGTGCACTTTACACAAAGCACAGATTTTTATTCTTCAGAGATACGACAGGTCACGATGTGAACAATTATTAGTAGATAATTGCAGGAAATGGAAAAACGAATAAGACAAGATCCTATCACAAAATCGTCCAGTGGGGTGGAGTACAGGTTCATAGAAGAATTACAGTAAATCAAGCAGGATGGATCAGTCTCTTAAATTAAGAGCTAAGCTCTGTGGGACAGCAGAGAGCAGTGATTAACACCACTGAGTTCCCTTTTGGGTTCCAATTCTTCTACCAATATTAACATAATCCACGGGGAATCATTCCAAAAGCACGTGTCAGGCTGGCTGAGATAATTCTGCACCGTGTTTAATATGAGTCCATATAAAAATTACTGACCAACATAAAGCCACTGCTATTTAAAATTACAGAGCGCATTGGACACAATTGTCTGATAAATACCTGATATTATGAGCAATAAAATCACCATACAAATAGTAAAACAAAAACATAAATTGATAAACCAAGATGTAATATGTGTTATACACTTTATGGTCCTATACTTATCGATAGATAAGTGGTATCATCTGTGATGGTACGACCTATTTTTGATACATTTTCAAAGGTAGACAAAAATCTATAGAAGATATCATCAGATATGGGACTTCATAACAATAATTGAATGAAGCTATTTCTTTAAAATTTTGTAGCTGAAATGGAAAAGAACTAAACTGTGATTAGCATGTTTTCAGTGACACTGTATTTATTATGACTTTTACTGCTAGGCAAGCTATTACTTAACAGTTAATTTGTGTATTAGTATTTTTTGCCCATCATATTTTTCCCTCACACATACATATTTACTTGAGGACTGAGTTTATTCAAGAATTCCAAAAAGCCCCTCTGGAAAATAAATAAGAAATAGACACGACAGTGTAGCAAAGCATTATTATTGTTGATATAGTTTGAAAATTGGCCTATATAAAAAGATACAAAAATAAACAATTTCCTAGATACTTCTGTTCAATATTTGATATCGAACTCAAGTCCTCTCAAGTACTAGACAAATGTTTTATGACTGAGATATATCCTTTGTCTTTTTTTAATTTTCATACAAACATCCAGATAATCTATAAAAGCAAAGTAATGGAAAATCAAAAATTTAGGTTGATAATTACCCTGGGGATCAGCGTGTGAGAAAGAATATATGCCTAGCTCTTTTATTTTAGCTTTGAGAAAAAGGTCTTGTCAGATTGTCTAGGCTCGCATTCAATTTAGGATAATCCAGCCTCAAACTTCTACATAACTGAGATTATGGGCATATGTTGCAGTCCCAAGGTCTGTATTGCATTTTTAGAGGTTTCTAATATTTCTGAATTTCCCTATAAGCATCTAGTTTTACCAATCAATAGTGCAGTAACACTTAAGTGTTATAGAAGATCAGATTAAAAGAATTTCATTTTTGACTCCCCTTGAAACTGACCTAACTCTATCGCATTAATTCATTGCTTTAGCTGCTCTCTACACCTCATCTCTTGTTTGCCTCTGGCTACTGTAATTTCTATTGTTTGGGGGACAGGACAAGTAAACTCAGTCAAAACTCCACTAAAATGGATGAAAAAGTCATACGGAATTATTTCAGTAATGTTATTTTGAAAGGTATATAAAATAGCATTTTAGAATATACATTTAATTTATGTAATTGTAAGTACAAATGGTAAATATTAACATAAAATTGAAGAAAAATTGGAGTACTACTTTAAGTTTTGTTTCCCAGTAACTGGTGAGCATAAATACATCAGTGAGTGTGGAAGTTGTTTAATCTGTTTTCATTTGCTGATTTCAGTTCCTAAGTGTTTCATAGTGTGAAGCTGTCAACAAAACACTGAATTTTTCAAGAGGCATCTGTTTTACAACACTACATGACCTCAAAAGGCAAATCAAATACTTCTTTAGGGGATAAATTAAAGAATGACTCCTTTTCCCAATTCCAGAGAAATTCTAACATTACATAGTATGAAAATAAACTTTAATAATTAAAGAGTGTATATATTTCCATTTTATAAGGAAATGTAGTTTTACATTATAGCTTCATGTTTAATGCTGTGAGATAACTTGGCTGCACAAAGAATATACAACATGGAAAATATGAAGATAATAAAAGAAAAATCATAGAATATGAAGTAGAATATTTCAAATATTACCGAAAGCCATTGTGTACTCTAATTATTCTTTCCCATACCCTGACATCCAGTTATCATCATTTTGATTTTGTCATTTCCTATTCCTGTTTCTATAGATCATATATCTGTGCATATAACACTTTATCCTTTACTTTTATGTTTTATTATATAATTAATATCTTACATATCAATTATTTGACTTAAAATTTTTTCACTCAGAACAATGTAACTGAGATTGCTTTGGGTTTTTAATAGTATCCTGGGACAAACTGTTTTAGTTTATTTTACTTATTTATTTATTTATGTTTGCAGTACTGGGGATTGAACTTGAGCCCTTGTATGTCCAAGGTTGGTGCAGTATCACTTGAGCTAAATCCCCAGCCCTAAAATATTTTAAATTCTCCATAAACAATGTTGCACTGAAAATTTTTGTTCATCTTTTATGCATATTTCCTAATAGACACATATAGAGTTTTCTCTAGGCTATGAACTATATGTTGATAGAATACACACTTGTTTTAGTAGTAAGAAATGTCAAAGTGTTGTTGAAAGGATTTTGATTACTCTCCTACCAGCTCTTCATGCGAGTTTTGTTCTTTTATTCCTACTAACACTAGATGTTCCCTTGTCTTGTGTTTTATTTTAAACTTTTGCAATGTGACCAATGTGAAACTGTCTTTCATTGTATTTAACTCAGAAGTGCAATCACTTCATTGCAAGATCTCCATTGTTCTCCAAAGCTTTTTGTTCTAACAGCACTATCTAAAAAAAGAGGCCTACTGATAATGCATCTAATTATTGATATCCAATGTAGGCAAAAAAGTATGCTATTGTGCTTTTAAATTGTATTCTCATGATCATTAGTGAGGATCTTTTCATGGATTATTTACCTATTTAAATTTATTTCCTCTTTGCTATGATAACTGTTGTTTTTTGCCTCTTTAGTCGATCCTTGACTTGAAAACACAATTCATTTGTAAGGGCTGGCTGTTAACTCAAGTTGGTCAACAGAAGGTTCAGTGTTCTCTCCACAGCCTCCAAGTCTCTGTGCATACAGGCAGATCTCAGTGTCCTTAGAGAAATATTGACCTAGGATTTCTCAATTAACCACACAGGAAAGGATGTTGCTATGTTCTTTTCTCTTTAAGGGTTAAATCTATATCTGGAAGCAAGTGTAGCTGACATTTGAGTCATAACTCAAGATTTTGTTTGTAAGTTAAAACTAAAATCCCAAATGTACCCCACGTTGTTTGTCACAACTTAAGGGTCCACTGTAGGTGTTTCTGGTTTCTTCTTAGTGTCTGAATCATCCTTTTTAAGCCATATGCATGGTATTTTCTTCAGGTTCTGACTTCTCTTTTCATTTGTAATATGTTGTGATGAATAAAAGTTCATAATTTTGATATACCTAATTTTAATATAATGTGCAGTTTACATATTCTCTGACATGTTTTAAAAATATTCCTCAAACATGAGGACATGAAGTTGTTCTCATTTTTTTCTAAAGGTGTTACAAAATTGTTTTTCTCATTTTAGGATTTACCAGTACAAATAGTGAAAGGGAAAAAGGAAAGAATAGAAATGTGTGAGGTTGGAATCTAATTTCACTTTTACCACATGAATAACTACCCTAGCACGCCTTGTTAAGTATCCTGCCCTAATATGCAACAATGATTCTGTCACACATAGCTTGTGTATATTGGTTTACCCGAGCTCCCAACTAAACCAGTCTTTTGGAGGCATATTCATAATAATGTGTTTTTTAAATTATTATTGCTTTGGATAAGTTTTGTTAAAAATACCCAAAATGTCAAATTGTCTCACTAGTTCTTTTCTAAGAACTTTGCATTCTTCTTTATGTCTTCCATATGAACACTGGAATGAGTTTTTTTTTTTAATTTCAATATCAAAAATGCAATTAGAATTACAGGTTAGAATTTGAAAAAATACACCATACTTAAAATACCATTAAATCCTTAATATTATTATTTTATTTCTTTGAGACAGGGTCTCACTTTATAATTCAGGCTGGCCCTGAGCTCACTATGTAGCCCAAGCAAGTCTCAAATTCAGCAATCCTACTGTCTCTGCCTCCTAAATGCTGGGATTACAAATCTGAGCCACCACGCCCAGCACTGTGGTATGTGGTACTAACTGCTGGTGGGTGTGAGTCACCACGCCCAGCATTGTATGTGGTTACAGGATCAAATTCAGGACCTTGTGCTTGTGAGGCAGGCACCAGAATCACTGAGCTAAATCTCTGGCCCTAAATCCTTAATATTATTGTTGTGATCTGAATGATTGCTTAACCCCAAAATTCAAATGGTGAAAGGCTCCACCCTGAAGTGATGTCATCAAGGGCTGGGGATGACTGCTATCCTTATGAAAGAGGCCAATGGGAGGCTTTTTGTTCTTTCTATAATGTATAAGGACAAAGTTGGAATGTTCCACCTTTGAGAAAAAAAGCTCCAACCAAAAACTTTACTCACTTTTGTCTTAGATTCCAAGTTCCAAAACTGTGAGCAAGAAGCTACTATTACTTACAAGTCAAACAAGTTTCCAGTCTAACGTATTTTGTTACAGTAGCTTGAATAGACTAAAGGAGTTATCAAATTTCTGGTGAACATAAACATAAAATGTGGTTTATAATTAGATTGTAACCTGGATATTGCTGCTATACAGATATATCTTTCAGTTCTAAAAAGTAACTCTGTTAAACTCTCTTACAAACTATTCTGCTTTCTTGTTTTTTGGTTTCTTATGTAAAAATAGTGTCTTAATGAAAATTGTATTACTACCGGTCTCAGTATTTATGAACTTTTTTATTTCTGTACAGGTGATGACCTCCACATGATCTTGAATATTTCATAGTATGTATTAGTGGATATCAATGTTGCATTGTAAATACCATCTATGAAATGTTTCTCCAAGTTTCCAATTGTTGAGTTGTTCTTTGAATGGATATATTTTTTCAGAAATTTTTATTCATATATTGACAACCTCATGATACTTTTCATTAAGAGAGTGGGTTGTATTAACAGACTGTTCACTGTTAAATCATATTGCATTTCTAAGATAAATTCTACTTAATATTATACATTGTACTTTTTAAAAATCTTATTATTTAATAATATTTTGTTAACTATTTTCACATTTGATTTTAAAAGTAAATTTATTCCTTTCAGGAATAATTTCTGTTCAATTTTGGCTTGAAATGAAACAAACTTCATATAATGAGATTGCTGTTTATCCTTTTGATATCTTCTCTGAGAGAAACTGATATGGTCAGAATTTCTGAAAGTTTTTTTTTTTTTCCAATATTTGGGATTGAACCAATGTTCTTCATACTGAGCTACATCTTCAGTGCTTTATTTCACTTTTTTTTTTTTTTTTTTTGAGACAGGGTCTCACTTTGTAGTTCAGGCTGGCCCTAAGCTAACTGTGTAGTTCAGGCAAGCCTGGAACTCAGCAATCCTCCTGCCTCTGCCTCTCAAGTGCTAGGATTATAGGCTTGAGCCACCAAGCCTGGCATTTGTGATATGTGGTAGTGATTGCCGGTGGCCATGACTCACCACACCCGGTACTGCTGTATGTGGTTATCAAATCAGGGACCTCGCGTTTGCTAGGCAGGTGCTGCAACCACTGAGCTAAATCTCTGGCCCCATTTCTTTTTTCGTTTCTTTTTTTCTTTTCTTTTCTTTTTTTTTTTTTTTTTGACACAGGGTTTTTCTAAGTATTTAAGTTGCCCAAGGTAAGCTCAAACTTGTGATCCTCTTGCCTTAGCCTCCTAACATGCTAGAATTATAGACATGAACCATCACAATGGGGAGAGAGAGAGCAATCATTCTTTAAGTGAAAATTTTACTTGTTCTTATAACAAGAGAATTATAAACTAAAGACTCAATGTCTTCATTAGTATAAGAATTTGTATTTTGGACCAGAGATTTAGCTCAGTGGTTCCAGTCTCTGGCTTACAAGTACAAGGTCCTGAGTTCAATCCCCAGTAACCACATAACAAATACTGGGCATAGTGGCTGATGCCTGTAATCCCAGCACTCAGGAGGCAGAGGCAGGAGGATTGCTGAGAGTTCAAGGCTCACCTGCACTACATAGTGAGCTCAAGGCCAGGCTGAACTACAAAGTGAGACCCTGTCTCAAAAAAAAAAAAAAAGGGAATTTGTATTTCTTCAATTCACAGTTTTTGTAAGATCTGCTATTAATCTCCAAATTTTCACATTTCTGGTTTCATTACTTGCCCTACACTTTCGTATATTTTCCAATGTTTCTTTCAATGCTCCATCAGTCTATATTAATAATCTTTTCAACTAGAGGTATTGTAATATATATAGCATTAATGTATTCTGAGAATATTTATTTCCTCAAATAAAAATGCACTGCTTTAATCATGTAACTACCAGGTAAGACATAATTTCAAGTATTTATTGCTTTTTCCACACCAAAGGTTGAAAACTCTGAAAACACAGTTAAGAATTGAGACCTATGCTCTTCCACAGATTTTTACTGTAGATATTTATTCAAACTTGAATGATGTGTAATTATTTATCATATTTTTCAACCTATTAGAAACTACATTATTCAAATTTTCTATGTACAATTGGTACTACATTTATGTGACCACAAGAAGAACTTTATAGTAAATTAAAGAACACAAATTTATTAATATAAAAATATACTATAGGGCCGGAGGGTTAGCTCAGTGGTTCCGGCACCTGCCTCGCAAGCAAAAGGACCTGAGTTCGATCCCCGGTTACCACATATAATGCTGGGCGTGGTGGCTCACGCCTGTAATCCCAGCACTCGGGAGGCAGAGACGGGAGGATTGCTGAGTTCGCGGCGGCTTGCCTGGGCACCATAGTGAGCTCAGGGCCAGCCTGAACTACAAAGCGAGACCCTGTCTCCAAAAAGAAAAAAAAAAAAAAAAAA
>PVIC010013973.1:6791-26750 GCA_004025085.1 Thryonomys swinderianus
AAAAAAAAAAAAAAAAAAAAAAAGGCCTCTTTTAGCCTCTCTTAGCACCTTACATTGTGTTTTGTAAATTCATTGTTTGTACATGTGCCAGTAACACTCTGCAGGCCCCTACATTAACTCCTCCAGAAAACTGTCTTGACCTGCACACTTGAGGTGTAAATTCTTCCTCTGGATTCTCAAATCTTATACTCATGAAATTATATTGAAATGATGTATCATGTCTAAATTTAATTCTCTAATATGAAAATTAGAGCTTACAAAGGAAGGGAATAGGGCCTATGGCTGTCAGCATAGTAGTCAATATTTTATACATGAGTGAATGTTTTAATACAACTAGATGTGCAATAGAATATTCATTTTCTCTTTTAAGGTAAATAAAACTTTCCCAATTCTCCACCAGTTTTAAACCTTTTATTTCTATATTTTCTGATTTAGGCAGCATTTATTCTATCTAGGCAGCATTGATTCCATTTTATATTGCCTCTGTTCTAAAGTATTACAAAGCAAATAATATTTTAGCTGTTTAATAAATTTTATGTTTAAATTTAAGTAACTGTTACCAAATACCTCAAACCTTTGACCATTGTTTTCTCTCTTTCTATTCTTAGTTCTAAAAGTTGCCACACATAAAGATTAAAATATTATCTAGAAAAAGGTTTGTGTGTCTACCTGGCTGACAGAAATTAAGATCATGGGATTTCTTTTTATTTTAATCCTGACCAAGATTTACAGATTGAAAATGTCATTGTAAATATGCAAAATTATGGAAATGTTTCTACTGATTAAGTTAATTCTAAAAATCTAATTATGTTCCTGGCCTGCCCATCTGTGGGAAAAGTCAATCAGAGAACTGGTTATTATATTTAGATTAAAACCTATTAACCAGAAACAATACCTGTGTAAGAACTAAGATGCTTAAGAAATGCTAAGGGCTGATGTTAAATGACCCAGTGAAATACAACCAATATTATCTTTGTTTAAAATTGCAGCAGTTGCCTACAGATTATTAAAACAGTTATCACTTTTATCAGAGCCCTTTGGTTGTACTTGTAGATGCAGCTGATAAAAATGAATTGGATGTGAAATGTTCAGAGTATTAGTGGCGTTGTGGCTTGTGTCCAGATGTCCTACCAACCTCATACAGTGTTGGACAGAGGTAGTTGAATCAGAAATGTGTGATGTTAGGGTTAAGGGTGTGTGATCATTAAGCCAGCACAGGTGGGTGGTTAGTTTGGCACCACCTCAGCCTTAATCTGGGTAGTCTGGGTGATATAACAGGGGCAGAAAGACTTTCTTGAGGTCCCCAGTGTTGCTTTTCTTACTTTCGAGCCATTGTGAGCTGTTTCTTCTCTGCAAAGTCTGTCTGCTGTGCCACCTGCCTTGGAGGTAGCCAACTAGGTACTGAAACTTCCATGAATTGTAAGCTAAATAAACCTCTGCCCCTTTAATTTTGGGTGGCTGGTATTTTATGTCAACAAAAAGAGAAAAGTAGGATGAGAGAAAATTAAGAATTCCCATATAGGATTTAATCTATACTTGAAATTATAAATTTGGTAAAACCCACTTCAGTCATTGAAATATCAGTCTCAATGTTGATGATTTGCCATAATCATACTTAGTATATGTGCTGCTGAAGCGAGCACCATAATCATACTTAGAACTCATTTTTTTCCAAGGTAAAAAAACCAGAAAAATATGGCTTCCTTTATAGGTTTTTATTTGCTACAGGTACTATGTTTCTGTACTTTTCCTCTTCTGCCTCTTACTTGAAAACCTTATCCTTTCTGTGTGAAAAGTTTTTATTTTCTTTGTGGAATGTGTCTGTAGTAACAGAGTAACTTATAACTTATAGTGAAAACAAGAGCTTGGGCTGGGCTGGGGATTTAGCTCCGTGGTTCTGGTGCCAGCCTCACAAGCTCAAGGTCCCAAGTTTGACTCCCATCACCCCCCCAAAAAAAAACCCTGGACTGAAAGCAAAGTATAATTTTTCTAAAATATTAATTGTTTTTCACTGGCATGAATTTACCATAAGGCATTTGTTTTCTTTATCTTTTAAAGGAATTACAGCAGTACCTGGCTAACTTGGCTGAGCAGTGCAGCGCTGATAACAATGATGGAGAGCTCCCAGTTGTAATAATTCTTGATAATCTTCATCATGTGGGGTCTTTGAGTGATATCTTCAATGGTTTCCTCAACTGTAAATACAACAAATGGTATGCTTATAAAATTGTTAAATAATCAAATGGGAAAAATACTGATATCATTGGCTTTCTTGTTCCTTGTTGTAGTTAAAGAGCTAGATTTGTTCCCTTAACTGCAGAGGCCCTCACCAATATTGTATCATATTTCCAAAGAATCTACACACAGTATTGCTTAGGGTGTCCAGTCATGTAGCAACTATGTTTCAGGTACTTTTATAGAAACATTACTTCCTGGAGAGTGTTGGGTTCTGCAGATCAACGATGGTATAGCTTGAATCAGGAAAATGGTAACTAACTAGCAGGAATCTTTACAGCTAGAGTTTCATTTTCATCCTATATAAATTTGAAATTGCAGCTTTCTCCAGAGATACATTTAACTTGTTGAGACAGGGCTATCTCATTTACTGTCATGTTTTCACTATTTACAATGAGGGGAAGATTAATATAGGATATGAAAAATTTGAAGACCTAAAATTCATTGTAGCATGGCTTACAAAGAATGGATAGGTAAGGATATAATCAACATAATAATTTTAAATTCAATGGTGCTGAATATTCCATTTAAAACTAATTAGGTTGAACATCTATACATTATTGAGAAACTTTAGCTAAGAAATACTAAAAAAGAAAAAATAATAATAAATTTTTATTATAATCATCACAGTTACAAGATGGTAGAGTGGGACAAACTATGAGATTCTTCTGCCTAACCTCTTTATTTTATAGATGAGTAAACATGCCACAGAAGAGAAAATGCCTTAACATAATGCCAGAGCTAAAATGAGAGCATCCAGTAGTAATCTGGAGTCCTGTTGTATTTGTCATTTTTCAATCTAACATGATAAAATAACTTTTTACATTCTATTTTTAAAAGGGAATAATTCTTACTTGTCTTGTTTTCTAAGACACTTTGAATGTATTCATCCCTTTTACCTTTAGAATATCTGAATTTTGTATTCCTTTTTTCTTAGTCCATATATTATTGGAACAATGAATCAGGGAGTTTCTTCCTCACCAAATCTAGAGCTTCATCACAACTTCAGGTAAAGACAAATTGAAGGGGGATTTGTTTGGTGATTTACCTTTCTGTTTGTTTTTTTATGTTTATCCCCACCCTCTTTTGAGACAGGGTCTCACTTTGTAGTTCAGGCTGGCCCTCAGCTCATTGTATAGGCCAGGCAAGCCTTGAACTCACCAATTCTCCTGCTTCTGCCTCCTGGGTGCTGGGTATTTTCCCTTTTATTTCCCCATATAAATCCTACCAGTGATGACCTGTGGTGTGAAAATAATTCTCACATCTTCTGACACTTTTCCAGGCAGACATTTTGTGACTCTCAATTGTCATCAGAAGTGTTTCTTTAAAAAAAAAAAAAGAAATGTTTTTCCTACTCACTGTGTCCCCAGCTAAAGTAGAGCACTTTTCTTCTAAGTGTGAGAGTTCCTATTTCCGAATCCGTTATTCTGTAACAGAAGAGGGCTCAGGCTGCAGACTCCCACTCACGCTGACGCACAAGAGCTTCTCTTTAGCTCAGAAAATGGAGCTTTTCACAGTGGATCTGTAATGCAAATAAACTTCCCAACTCCTTGGATCACTTAATGCGCCCATCAATTTATAGAGGAATATGATTACTTTGTATTAAAGTCGAAATCACTGTGGATTTACATTTCATTCATATCAAAATGTCTGATTTTTTTTGATAGGTGGGTATTATGTGCCAACCACACCGAGCCAGTGAAAGGCTTTTTAGGTAGATACCTTCGAAGGAAACTGATAGAGCTGGAAATTGAAAGGAACATACGCAATAATGACCTAGTCAAAATTATAGATTGGATTCCTAAGACATGGCATCATCTCAACAGTTTTTTGGAAACACACAGTTCTTCTGATGTTACTATTGGTGAGTTCCAAAATTACAATATGCCATTCTCCAGGAACTAAGAGTACTTGGTAAAATTGGCCAGACTTTTGAATGGTAGAAAATAACAATCAGAGGTGATTTTTTTCCAAGCCCCAAAAGTAATTTTTCTTTCCAAAAACTTTGTCTTTTTCTGTTTTATGTTGCTAATTAAATTCATCCAACTGAAAATTATGGCACACTAAACACTGCTGATAGTAAATGCGTTCAATAAATGCAAATTTCTAAAATCAGGTAATCATTTGAAATAAAAACAGTGGTTTCTTTTTACGGTAAATTTAATGCTAAAACAAATTTTAGCTAATTGGTCACATCAAATATATTTGTAACAGAAGATGTTAGAAAAAATGTAACTGTTAAACAGTTTATTTTCCATGAAGACAAAAGTGGATGATTTATGTGGGCTTTATAATATTTATTTTTATATTCTTTAATTTGTCATGTATCATAAAAACATACTATAGGTACAATGTGACCTAAGAATTCTATAGTCAGATCAAAATATCAGTATAGCGTCCAAATCCTACAAAGAAATGTTCAACATCACTGGTCATTGGAGAGATGCAAATGAAAACAACACTGAGATTTCATCTCACTCCACAAACAATGGCCGCTATCACAGAATCAACCAACAATAAATGTTGGTGTGGCTGTGGGGAGAAAGGAACCCTTCTCCACTGTTGGTGGGATTGCAGACTTGTGCAACCATTGTGGAGATCCGTGTGGAGATTTCTCAGAAAACTAGGACTAGAGGTCCCATTTGACCCTGATATTCCCCTGCTAGAAATATACTCAAAGGAATTTTAAAAATCACATTGGAAAGACATGTACACCCTTGTTCATAGCAGCTCAGTTTGTGATAGCTCAATCTTGGAAACAACCCAAATGCCTATGAACTGGAGACTGGATAAAGAAGATGTGGGGTTTTTTTTATAAAAAATTTTTTTATAAAATGCATAATGACAAGATTGACAAGAATGACAAGATTGATTCATTTATGTGCAAATGGATACACCTGGAGGACACACTAATAAGTGAAATAAATAGATCACAGATAGGCAAATACCATATCTTCTCTTTGATATGAGCACCTATAGATGCAAATGAGTTCTAGAAAGTATGACAGTTTTTGAAGAATGGGCAGTTCCCAAAGGAAATGTGGTGTGGGAATGAAATGAGGGGAAAGAATAAATATAATTTGGAAAGTAAAAGAAATAGCATGTATATCAGGGGTGGGGGGTTGTGGGTGGGTAGGGATATGGGTAAAAATGAGAATTAACCTCTGTCATATACTGGTACAAATTCCCCAAAGTTGAGTGTAATTGTGAACTGTATATAAAATGTACGAAGAAAAAATTCTATTTAAAAAAGAGGGGGGGATCAGGACATTGAGCACTGAATCAGTATGCATTAATAAAAATCTAATTAATCATATAGTTTTCATTAATCATTAGATCTAATTAATCATATAGTTTTCATTAATCATATAGTTTTCTGGGAATCCTGTAAAAAATACTACCTCCCAAAATATTTCCTAAACATATGTTTAGATTGGGAAATATAATAATTCTAAAATGTATCTTGTTATTTGTGTCTTCCCAGGTCCCCGGCTTTTCCTTCCCTGTCCCATGGATGTAGAAGGTTCTAGAGTGTGGTTCATGGATCTCTGGAACTACTCTTTGGTACCTTATATTCTGGAGGCCGTGAGGGAAGGCCTTCAGGTATAACATTCAATGTATATAACTTTAAAAAATAAATGAAAAAAGCACCTTTATTTAAAGGCAAAAAAAATACATTTATTTCTTCAGACTTAAGACATGAAATATAAAAAGAGCAACAAAGAGCAATTATTATGCGGCATTTTACCTGTTAGGATAACAAATACATAAAAGAAAGGGTAAACACAAAGCATGCGACAACTGCACATTTGTTGCAGTAGGTGTGACAGTTGCGCTTATTAGACAGTTAATTGTACACAGCCATGATTGCTTAGGCTTTGATCATTCCTACTCATCACATGCAGCAAGGATGGTTTGCTTGTGGGTCACCTGATTTAAGTATATCTGACTGTTTGAAGCTCTTTACTGTCACTTCTAAGATCTGCTATTTCTGAGGGAGTACTCTGAATTATAAGGAAGTTGGCTTGTCTTTTTATCTATGACAGCTTGTTTGAAAGCCTCTTTGCCTTTTCTTTCATCTGCCTTACTTCATGAGGTTCTACAAGGGGTCCTTCTCTTTATGCCTAACTAAAGAGGAAAAGTATATTACTAACAGAAAACTCTGTTTCTTCAATAAGATATACAATGTCCTTTTCACTACTCTTGCTACTTCCTTAGCTTTGATCTGAAATTTCATGAAATTGTAGAATTAGAACTTGTAAGGTTTATGTTACATAATCACCTAACTTAACATGCAGAAATCCAACCTCCTTTTCAGTAACTGAGCTGAAACCAGAGCAGTTTTAGTTATGTATTTATTTATGGCTTTCCTGTTACTGGAATTAACAGCTCGTTCATAATCTCCATATTCTATCATCTTTAACACTGTCTCTCTTTAATACCATGAACAATTCACTCCCTTTCACTATCATATGTTTTCCATTTAATAATATAGTATTTACAATTACTATGGTAGCTCTGGTGTCATGATGAATGTCAGATGATGTTCTAGATCTTAGAGATGAAGTTAAGGTGTGAAAAAATTCTGTTTATTCATTTTAATCCTTATTTAAATAATTTCATCTCATGTTTTAAGGGTCTGAATGTCTACTCCAATAAGTGACTCAAACAAAATAAAACATACCTTTGGGGATTTAGCTCAGTGGTACAGCACTTACTTTGTAAACACAAGGGCCTGAGTTTGATCCCTGGTACTACAAAATACATAAAACAACATACAGTGGTTTTTATTTTTCAAATCATATGTCAGGATTTTTCTTAAACTATAATGCTGCTCATCTCTCAATTTTGATCATTAATTCAAATCATCTTACGACATTTGTTTAACGTGTTCAACAACCATATCTTTGAATTATTTAAAGGAATAGATTGTTCTCTAGATAATTTCATCACCCAAGTCTTTATAAATGAAATTCTTCTTTCATAGTTGCTTACTGGGTGGCGGAAAAGGCAGCATTTTTAAAGCCCCAAAATGGTAACACCTAGAAATGCTGAACCTCCTTCAAATCTCATTTTTCAAATCCTCCCAAACTTAGACAAAGATAAAACCTTTCATTTAATTTTTCCAGGAGGGACTCAGAAGTCAACTCCAAATCATTCCATGGACTTCCATTGCTGTCAATGGTGATATTTTACTTTTGTCTCACTGAACCACAATACAGCGTTCAGTGGTGACATATCACAGTATTTCCTGTGAGATTAAGTCCCTGGTACCTGGGATTGCTACTGGCGGTGCTGGTCCATTGGGGAGAGAAAGGGTATCACTACTTCTTTTTCTTAATCTGACTTTTCTTTCTTTGTCTCTTATGGTATTATACTATGTTTTTTTTATTTGTTTTAACAAACTCATCAACCTCTGCCTCCTCAGTATCTCGTTGTCAGATTGATTCCAGTTTAAAAACAGTTGTTATTACTTAGATTTATATTCTGTTCTCTACTCTGCAAGTATTTTAACTAGACTGGGTCTTCTTATTATATTGCTTGCCCCTGTATGAATGTTTTGCAAACTTAGTACCTGAAATTTTCTATTTTTCCTCTTTTTCTGGTGGCTTCATATATTTACAGCTAAATAGAGCTTCTATAGGGAGCAAAGAAATTATTAGAGGAAAAGTTTATAAGGAAAATAATTCTAAATCTCAGTCTGAATGAATTTTGGCAGTAAAAAATAATTCTCCTTATTTATCTTTGCCAATTGCACTTTGGTAGAGAACTTTTTATTATGAATATGGATTTTAAAAAGCTCTCATACTGAAGCTTTTATTTGTCAACCTCAGGTTTCTCTTGGTTTGTAAAACTGCTAATAAGACACCTGTGGGTAGTTATTTCTGCATGTGTTTATAATTTCCTTCTTATTGTCCTCCATGCTGATTATCTAACCAGATGTTTAGTTTTATTTTGGCTAGTTTCAATTTTAAGTGCTATATTTATATATGATATGTGTGTAAATATATATGTATATATGTATATATGTGTATATATATGTATATATATGCATATATATGTGCGCATATATATATATATATGTTTAAAATCTGGAAAAGTTTATTTAGAAACTTAGTTGCCCTAAAAGTCCCATAAGAGGGCCGGAGGGTTAGCTCAGTGGTTCCGGCTCCTGCCTCGCAAGCGCAAGGTCCTGAGTTCAATCCCCGGAAACCACATAATGCTGGGCGTAGAGACTCACGCCCACCAACAATCAACACCGCATACCACAATGCCGGGCGTGGTGGCTCACGTCTGTCATCCCAGCACTCGGGAGGCAGACAAGAGGATTGCTGAGTTCGTGGCGGCTTGCCTGGGCTCCATAGTGAGCTCAGGGCCAGCCTGAACTACAAAGCGAGACCTGTCTCAAAAAAAAAAAAAAAAAAAAAGTCCCATAAGGTACAGATTTGCAAAAGAAATATTTATTTAGTATTCATATTTTTACTTAAGAAAATTGAATTCATTGGGTCCCAAATATGTTCGACATTCAGATGTATGGGAAACGCGCACCATGGGAAGATCCGTCGAAATGGGTGCTTGACACGTACCCATGGAGCTCAGCGTCTCTGCCACAGGAGGGCCCAGTGCTACTTCAGCTGCGACCTGAAGACGTCGGGTACGAGGGCTGCACATCCACAAAAGAAGCGACAACCTCAAAGCACATTCCACAGACAGACACGGAAGGGGACCCTCTGGTAAGCCACACAGGTTTGAACGTCCCGTCTAGTTTGACATGAGTGGCTCGTTGTTTTAGTCATATGAATCGAATCATAAGTTACACTTGGCCATATTTAGGACTTCCCTGATACTGATACTCAGTTTTCATTCTGTTCCACTTTCATTCGGTGAAATTCTGAAAAACAAAAGCAAATTTGTTTGCCTTAAAATGATCAAGAAAACGTGAAACCAACTGGAACTATCTGCCTATAGTTATTCTCATAATAGGCATTAATTTGTGTTATTACTTAAATAATACTTCTAAATTTCATGAGTCAATTTACTAGGTATTTAAGAGAAAACTAAATTTTGATCCTAAATTAAAAGAGCATGTATGTATGTATGTGTGTATATAAAATCTATCAGTGATCCCAGTTAATCTGAGAATCCTCTTCTCATCTTCTCCCTTCTATTATAGAAGGGAAGGGAAAATTAACCTGCAAACTAAGAGGCAATTCTTCTTTTTCCCTTACCCCACGTGCAAGTGTGTGTGACTCTTTCTCAAAATACTAGAATAATTAGAATAAGTCTATGAAACTCCAAAGTATTAATATTTTGAAAATATGAAGTACATATAAGGATTAGAAGTAAATTTTTGGTCTATTTTTATACACTTCTTTCTATACAATGGTTTCACATGTACTTATTAGGTTAGCATCATCTGACTAAAGAAATCACTAGATTTGTAAAACCGATGCTGTAAAGAAACTGAAATAAAGGCTCTTGTGTTACTGAAGACATTGCAAATGCCAAAAAAGCAGTTGAAAATCAATCTGCAGCTATACTTAAGTACATAAAATGACTTGATATTTTTATGGAATACCTGGAGACCAACAATGCCAAACATACATTTGTTGTGTGATGTGTACGACATACATGCCATCACCATCTCAACCGACCATGCTGAACCTTTTGGGAGTCATATATAGAAAGTCTCATTAACATTGAAGAGCCTCTCTGTGCCAAAATGCACCCATATGGAACAATATGCAAGGTGTTTCAAGAACTCTGTAAAGTTGCTGAAGTTTCTGCAGTGATATGCCAAGAGTCCAGAAATCCCGTTTGATTAATCTATAGGCTAATTCCATAAAGTTCGAGATTTGCACTTCATAATGAAATATTGTACTTGACTATAATACAGGACGATACATAGTTGATACATGGAAATCAGCAATTGTGGTAGAATTGGTTTAATGCAACGTAATTGTGAAAATATACTAAATAATTGCTGATAAAATGCCTAAAATTTAACAAACCCAATGTAAGTTTTAAAGTTCAAGAATGGATTAATATTAATTTTTAATTCTAATGTAGTTTCTGCAGTGTTGATACACTGTGTGTATTTTAGATGAGAAGCAGTGTTTGTGAGGTTTGTTTTCAAGGTTAGTAGGATATGGGATCTTTGGTAATGCCCTGAAGTTTCTGATTTCTCACTGTCCAAGTCATCTAATTTTGTCAAGCTCCAGTTTTTCTGTTTCTGAATGCTCTTATATTCTAGTATATGATAATGATCTGGGGTCTTAAATTTGGACATAAGAACAGGTATTTTAAAAATTATATTTCCTGGGCCGGAGGGTTAGCTCAGTGGTTCCGGCGCCTGCCTTGCAAGCGCAAGGACCTGAGTTCGATCCCCGGTAACCACATATAATGCTGGGCGTGGTGTCTCACGCCTGTAATCCCAGCACTCGGGAGGCAGAGACGGGAGGATTGCTGAGTTCGCGGCGGCTTGCCTGGGCACCATAGTGAGCTCAGGGCCAGCCTGAACTACAAAGCGAGACCCTGTCTCCAAAAAGCAAAAAAAAAAAAAAAAAAAAAAAATTGTATTTCCTAATCTTTTCTAATAAAAAACATTGTAAGAAATAAGGGGTTATAATACTTTACAAGCTAAAACCTAGAAGCTAAAGGGCAAAGGTGTCATTTGAAAATAAATCTTTAATTTATGCAGTTCTGGTAGGAAAATAAATATTTGGTTTATTTTTATTTCTATATATTTTTCTAATTATTGACATAAAGTAAAGTCTATATTTGCAGTACAATCAAAAGCAAAACATCACTGGGCTTGGTGGCTCAAGCCTGTAATCCCAGCACTTGGGAGGCAGAGGCAGGGGGATTGCTGAGTTCCAGGCTTGCCTGGGCTACATAGTGAGCCCAGGGCCAGCCTAACTATATAATGAAGCCCTGTCTCAAAAAAAATTTTTTTTTAAATTTTAAAAAAGCAAAACATCTAGGAGGAGCTTGAGATGGAGCCCAGGACAGAACAGTTAACTAGCCAGTGTAATGTCCTGATTTTGATCCCTAAAGCCTCAAAAATTTGGAAGGAGAAGAAGGGAAGAGAAGGAAGGGAGAGAGAGGAAGAGAGATAAAGATAGCAGGATCCTGGGAAGAAATGTACTATTGTTCTGGCTTTGGATCTGAACAAGAAAGGAAGATTTTAGCACATTTCACATCATTTTAAGAATACAATGTTCATTCATCAACAAGTTGAGTATTATAAATATAGACATTGCTAATTTAAGTAAGTGATCATTGCTAGTTGATGGTCCGCACCCAATAGTGGAATAAGATATCATCCTACATAGAAACAGGGAAACAGGGAAAGAGGCACATGGTGGGTAAAATTGAATACATGGAGGAAATGGTCAGGAGAAAGCATCACTGGGGAGATGTTTCACCTGGCTTTTGAGGGTTGAATAAGAGTTTATCATATGGCTGGATGTAGAACATCCAAAATGACACAACTTGTAAGCATTAAAAAAGCACATAATAAAAGGATGCATTCAGGTAACAATATATGGATTGGTGGAAGGAATTAAACCTACAGGAACATGTGATTGCTAGATCATGTTGAGCTTTGTCTTTGCAGAAAGTTAAAACTTTATCACATAGACCATGGAGAGCCATGAGATTTTTTTAGTAAATTCTTGCATAGTTAGATTTGCTGTTTCTAATGATCATTTTAGTGATGGAGCAGAGACAAATTCAAGAAGAGAGGATTAAGGTTAGGAGACTGTCAGATTTTTGGGCACCAGCCTATGAGCGGAGCTCACACCTGACCAAGCAATGATGAAGATGAAGGATAAAGAGACACAGAAACAAGTTAAAATCTGGGGGTGAGGGGAGTCATGTCTCCCTTCTATATAGAGCCCCGGATGACTGCAGCGCCTTGCCTTTATTCAGTCAGACACAGGCACAAGCAATTATAGTCCCACAAGATTTGTCTGCCTCCGTCCATCCTTGGCACTTTTCCAGGTAAACAACTTCCCCTCAGGCGTTCTTTACTTCTCCCTGCAGCGTGTCAGCCCACTCACGCACTCTCTTTATCTTCCGGGCTCTCCGAGGAGGCCCCTTAGGCCTCATTCTTCTCATCTGATCTCCACGTCAGATCTGTTGGTACTAGAGATGTCCAAGGCGTTAGAAATAATAAGCATTATCAGAATGTGGAGACACGTGCCTATAGTCCCAGCCCTCTAGGAGACTGAGGCAAGTTTGACCCCAGCCTGGAAAACTTGTTGATTTAACAAGACCCTTCCCAACGTAAAAATTACAGAAGGGCTGGGGATGTTGCCCAGTGTGAAGTTCCTACGTGCACTCCCCAGTACACGAGGAAAAGAGACAAAAACTTAGAATAAATGATAGACATTATACTGTGACCATGTGATGAGAACAGAGTGGAGAAGGAAGAAAATAATTTTATGGAGAATTAGGATCTCTTACAATGATAACAATCATATATAATCCTATCTTCCTCTTGTAGTCTTTGATTTCAATATATAAAGCAACACATTAAGGAAATTTAAAAAAAATCACTATATATTACACATTGTAAATTGGGAAAATATATTGCTAAGAAGTAAATCCTGTTTTTTCAACAATATTTATCCCTTTTCCACCAGAATATTTCACCACTTAAAAAAAGTATACATTAAATACATAATTGTTATACCATAATCCTTCAACAACAGGCAGCATTCAAGTTGTACCAAACATTTGGGACTGAGAATCCTAACCTTTAAACAGACCTCAGTTTCCATTTCTGGTCTTGGTAAATGAGGAAGGTTCTCAACACGCAGTTCTGATTTACTGGTCAGCTTCACCCGAGTCTCGGAACACACAGGCAGCTGCAGAAAGAGGTGGACTGACAAAAGGGAGAAGGAATATCAGTGTGCCAGAGGTAGGGGTTTGTGATTATGAGTGAGAGAGAAAGGGAGATAGAGAGATTTGGCTGTTTTGATTTACTGAGTTTGAGAAGTTACCAGCAACTATTTTAACTTATTTTCATGCAGCTGATTTGATAGACTCAGACTCATACTGAAAAATTATGTTGGAAAATGTTGTTCCGTGGATTATGAAGTGACTTCAAAATACTCTATAACTGTGGCCTCTTTGTCAGAAAAGCCCTTTCTGAAACTGTTTTGAGTTTGTTTACTTTACAAATATGTATTAAACACGGATTTTGCACTAGGTGTACAAATGTACATATCTTAATTCATGACCGAGAAATCTTGTTTTAGATTTTGCCAAGAAAGAAAAACAACTTTATTACTCTATAAAATAATATTCACATGCATAGAGCAATACAAAATTTATTATGATGTATAGTACCCCTAACAAAGAAAACAAATCTGCTAGCCACCTGAAGATACTTGGCTATTTTTCTTGCTTTTTAAATTTGTTGAACCATCAGTTTATCCACAACTGCTTAGAGGCAATTTTTTTGGCTTCTATCATGAATAGTGAAACTGCAGATCTATCAAAATCCAAGCAACGTGACTGCCTTTTATTTCATAATACATGGAAGAGCTCCCTTTGTCCCCAGGTGCTTTCGTGCATCTGTCTCTTTTACTAGAACAAACATGACCCCTCTCCTATAAAGCTGGGAAACTTGAGACAGCCGCCTCTGTTCCAGAAGGTGGCTTTTGCTTTCAGTGATATATCAATCATAGTTTAGCCAGAAATTCAACAACAAAAACTTGACAGTGATCCTTTCCTCCTCCCCCTTCAAATGCTCACGGTTCACATCCTTCCGTCACCTCCTCTTTGAGGTCAGCTCCTAAACAGCAGATGGCGGCGGTGCGGCAGCTGGCTTTATTCCACCCTAGCCCCTCCTTCTCCTGAGGGAGCGTGTGTGCCGCCTGGGTGTGTATGAACATTCACGACTTTCACTTGCCATTCAGGGCTCTCTGCTTCTCCCAGCCAAAAAGCTGGGAAGCTTGGCATCCTTTCCAGAAACCAACCCAGATGTCCAGCTGTGATACAGTTTCCTTTCCAGTCTCCCTGCTGCAACAATATTCATTCACAGCCCCAAATGAAAGAGGTATCTAGCTGCCCTATTTTGTCTCCATGGTTTGGCAATGTGGCGCGTTCGGGAGAAACAGTGCAGAAGCCAGGGGCAATGACTGAAAACCTAAAACTGTTTTCCTATTCCACTTGGATGGCATGAGTTGGTGGTTCCCGAAGCTCGAGCCGTGTTTGTTCTGCAGCTCGCTGACTCGATGGATCATTGCCCACAGAGATGTCTCTTTTTCTTTCTTCAGATGAATATGCTAATGAAACTTCAAGAAGCAGCCAATTACTCGGCCACACAAAGCTGCGACAGTGATAGCACCAGCCACCATGAAGACATTTTGGATTCGTCTCTTGAATCTACCCTCTAGAGGGTGGAAACAGAGAGGGGAAAAGATGAGGATTTTAAAAATTGTCTCTTTTGAAAGGTATTTTCACTAATGCACTGCCAGTTTGAGAGCACCCTGCCCAAGGCCTGATCCAAAGTCCTGGTCTCCAAGGAGGCAGCAGAACTAAGTCTGAACCGCCAAGATACTAAATTGAAATGGGAGCTTAACTTTATTTTATTTCTAGGCATTTTTTATAACCACGGAGTAACAGAAGCCTCCATCACTCAACTGGAAAGGACCCTAATGATGGGCAACTGAATAGATTGCACAGGGGAGAGCCAAACTGGACTTTATTTTTTCCTCTAAGACGTTTACAATGTAGACCTTTATTTTCCCCCTTTCTTTTGTTTCCTCTAATGGGCTTTCCCCCCAGGCAGGGTCCACTCCTCTGACCCATCCAACCTCCTTTGTGCCACATGGTGCTGGTCACAGGCTCCAGTAGTGTTTGTGTTGTGCGCTCACCCCGTTCCAGAACAAAGCCAAGAGGCCCGTCCTCCATAAGCACAAATGGAATTGTGCAAAAAACACTACTGTGGCAAACTGGAGAAGTGCCAATGGAATCCTGACTGCCATATTCTCATGATGCGCTCCACCAACTTTTTAGTGTATGAATCACAAGTTTTATAAGGTTGTTTTTATCACAGTGGTCTTTTTAAACCACCTGCCCACTCCCTTAACAAGAGTTTTATACCAGTTACAGGTCAACACTGACAAAAGGCTTTTTTAGGGCTTTATTTGTTTGAGCCTTTTCAGTGAAAGAAGGAACATTTCCTAAGGTGCTGTCTCACTGCCTTAAAACAGATTTCTACAACAGTGTAACAGTTGGTTTAAATCCTAAACCATCAGTAATTCCCACTGTCTTTTTCATTTACAACCAAGCAATGCCAGTTAGCACAGTAGCTTCATCTCTATATATCATTCCTTTTTCTTCAGAGAAATGGATAGGAGAAAGATCAGTATTTTTGCCTTGTGAATAGGTTGCTTTGCCTGTCCTCCAAAGTACTCTCATAACCCCAAAACCCTCTTTGACCATCACTTCAGAGCAGAGACATGTGGCTAAATTCTAAGTTCTAAGTGAAAGAGTTCCGGAAGGTGGGAGATTTTGAATTCTGGTCCAGCCGAGCTGGAAGCACTAGATGCAGCATGAGCACAACTATTCGGCTTTCCTCCCCTGTTCTTCTTTTTATTTAAAATTAGTTTTGACGCATGTCGTTTTGATTGCTATTTGTGTACATGAGAAATTCAGCATTAAGAACACTGAAGCGGTAAAGTCACTGTGGAAGAGGAAGCATATATACTGTAAAGGAAGGTTAGATTTGCACAGTCTACTGGGTAGGTATTGTAAATAATGCTTTTTCAAAATTGCACAAATCAAAACAAACGCAAGCAAAATTGTATTTTACCCTGTTGGTATTAAGAGGTGTTTCACTTGCTGAGATTTCCTGTACGTTGCAAACAAATACAGAATGCAAACCCTCCAAACTGTTATTATCTGGTGTATTTGTCCCGTATTTACAGTTGTTATGACTATGCAGGAGCTATCAGTGCTAGAGTGAGCATGCTTCAAAACTGTACATGAAGCCAATACATTTTTGGATAAGTGAAACTGTCTGGAAGTACCTCTGTTGTGGCAGGCTTTAAAGAGAGTGCATGAGAACCAGTCAGCCACCAGAGAAGTGACCACCACACAGAGCACAGGTTTGAAATGTCTGAAACCCAAGGGCTAGGCCATGATGTAGACTTGATCTATGCATGTGCAAACGTGTGACTGTCAGGACGTGTCAATGGTGCTACCCTCCGTGACCGCCCGTGGGTCAGTTGCTCTAGGACCAACAGCACCACGAGGCATCGGTGCCGTTCTCAGAGTGTCACTCGGCATAGAGGTCTTTGCACGGTGCTATTGCCCCGAGGGAGATCTGGACTGAATATATGCACATAGAATCATCACCCTGACTTTGAAGCCTCAAACATGGTTCAAATCTGTTGTGCAACATCCATCTATGTAGCGGACGAGTGACTAGTTGCCATTGTATAATATGTGATCAGAGAAAATTGCTAATCTTTCCCTGCCATTTTGAGAAACGCAGTCCAAACATGAGCATAAATGGAATATCCTGCAATACATCCCAGTAGGTCCACCTAGTTTATAACTTAAACTAGTTTGTGAAACATTTGTCTGTATACATTTTATATTTTGTACATTTTTGATGTAACATATCATGTAAATAGGCAGAAACAGTGAAATAAATCATCTGAAAAGTTTTGTAGTCTTTGTAAAGCCCCAACAATAAGTACTTGGTGTCAATGGACTTAACTGGATGATGTATTTTCTATTGGTTTATTGTTCCTCTAGCTTGTAAACCAGCTTGCATATATTTTTTTGCAAATGTGCACCCTGTATCTGTCTAAATTATTACTTTGCCATTAAAGTGGAATTATTTATTGACAACAAGGTGTGGTGTTTGTGAATGGAGAAAAGTTAGATGATTATGCCTAAGGAAGTGTTAAGCTTTGAAGTATCACTTACAATTTTTTTTTTTTTGAGACAGGGTCTCACTTTTTAGTTCAGGCTGGGAATGAGCTCACTATGTAGCCCAGGCAAGCCTGGAACTCAGCAATCCTCCTGCCTCTGCCTCCCGAGTGCTGGGATTACAGGCGTGAGCCACCACGCCCGGCACTGTGGTATGTGGTATTGATTGCTGGTGGGCGTGAGTCTCCATGCCCAGCATTGTATGTGGTTACCAGGGATCGAACTCAGGACCTTGCGCTTGCGAGGCAGGCGCCGGAACCACTGAGCTAACCCTCCGGCCCACTTACAATTTTAATATGCCATCATGAGGAACATATATGACTTTATATTACATATACCATGAGAAGGGCTCCAAGGATTTTAAGCAGATAAACTAAGTGAAATAGCAAATGTATTTATTCATTGAATAATTTTATAAAATTCTGAACAGTCCTCCTATATGCTTGATGATAAAATTAGAATATAAAGTAAAATAAAATGTTAATATTAATTGAGTTAAATCAACTCATTAAATGTTTCTGTTTTTATTGAATTAACTTCTCTTAAGAGCTTTTGACTCTATAGCTTATTTATTTATTTACTTATTTTCTCTCTCTCTCTCTCTCTCTCTCTCTCTCTCTTTCTTTCTTTTGAGGCAGGGTCTCGTTTTGTAGTCCAGGCTGACCCTGAGCTCACTATGTAGCCCAGGCAAGCCTCGAACTCAGCAATCCTCCTGCCTCTGTCTCCCGAGTTGCTGGGATTACAGGCGTGAGCCACCACGCCCAGCACTGTGGTATGTGGTACTGACTGCTGGTGGGCATGACTCACCACGCCCAGCATTGTATGTAGTTACCGGGATCGAACTCAGGACCTTGCGCTTGCTAGGCAGCCACTGGAACCACTGCACTAAATCTCTGGCCCTAAAGCTTATTTTAAAGCAAACTAGTTGTTTGAGTAGCAGTTTATTTATTTAATGGAGAAGATTTCAACAACAAAATAACTTCCTTTAAATTATAATTTATTTCAAAATACATTCACCATTTCTTTACTCCTGGTAATTGCAATGTAAATTTGGATGATATAGGTGGGGTTTTAATTCTAAAATCAGGAAAATAGGACAGTTGTAGGACAGAAATGAGTGTTAAATGGTTCAGTCTTGCCTAATGGATTATAATGAATACATTTGTTTTTCACTGGAGCTTGGGAGATACAGAAAATTTACACAATTTTTTTTACTCAAACAGAATTATTCCTAAATTTAGAGCCAGGTGACATAGCTTTGTGATAGAGTGCCCCTACTATTCTCAAGGGCCTGGATTTGATCCCCAGTGCAGATGCATAAACACAAACATACACACATACACAGAGTATTGATTCAGAAGATTTTTTTGAAGAGTATATTTTTCAAATATATGAAGCACTTAGATATCTGTTACATCTTAAATGCTACATAAAAGCTAGACGACATTATTTTTCAACGAAAGTTTATTCTGAACCTGATACTTACCAGAGAATTTTCTTAGGATTCTGAGGCACTGAAACAGATTGTGGTCCTCTGAGACTGACTTTGAGTTAGTAGTGAGATCTGTCTTCATACACTTCCTATTTCTGGACAGTGAGGATAGCCAGTGAAAAGCCTGCTGAATGGGCAGTCCACTGAAGAATGCTATGGGGTAGTTTCAGACACTGGTAGTATCAATGATGCTAGCAAATTATGTCTGAGTGTGAGGAAATACAAATATTTTTATTTTAGCCTTTGGGACTTTCACTTTTTAAAAAATATATTATTTTTATTAAAAATATGGACCTCTTTAAAATATCTATTACTATGTTTTTCAGCAGAGATGTTTGAAAAAGAAGCTGTAATTATGTTTATTTTGTTTCACTTTTTGCTGAAGTTCAATGCAATGACAAATAGGTGATATATTGCATTGCTGAGTTCAGTATTGTTTTAGCAAACTTCACTTCAATAAATAATCACCAGAGAATCTCTTTTCTAGGTGAATTATACATTGTCTGAGTAAGTAAGTGTATATTACCCAGGAGTTACCAAAGAAAATATATTTATAGAAATTAAGTATGTCATAGTTTAAATTAGAATCTGGGAGGAAAATAAAATTTATCAGGTTATTTCATTCCTATGAAATTATAATAATTATATTAACCTTTCCTCACTCTAATTTTTAATATTTGACTTTAATATTTTATGCTGATGTTATGGAGTTAAAGTTCATGAACAGCTGACTAAATAATTTTTATATTGATTACATATTAACAATATTTTCAATATATTGCACTATATTAATGATAGTATTGAAATTATTATACTTAATTCTTTTTAGTTTGTTAAGGTATGTACTAGATAATTTTATAATAAATATGTTGCTCATTTTTGTGTCTCCCTTGATACTATTATTTCCATTGGATTGTACTGCTCTACAAAGGACTGTACTTTACAAGATTACTAATGTGATTATCTCCCTCATTCCATATGTAAGAACCAAAATTCAAATGGATCATATGTATCCCTAGGTCTCTTTTTTCACCAAGTCCATTGCTTCCATTTTGGCTTTGTGCCTATGACATTAGCCTAATTATGAAACTTTGAAGTAATTATTGAATCAAGAACATTAGCTTTGTAGAAAACAGAGCTGGGATCATGTGGTAAAATGTTATTATCATCTTGTAACATGGTACAACCCATAAGAAGACAATTTAAAATTTTCTTTCCTAGGGTAAACACTTATAGAAAATATCATTGAGACAGAACAAAAAAACATACTTATT
>PVIC010013973.1:26850-37431 GCA_004025085.1 Thryonomys swinderianus
TTCAGGCTGGCCCTGAGCTCACTATGGTGCCCAGGCAAGCCGCCGCGAACTCAGCAATCCTCCTGTCTCTGCCTCCCGAGTGCTGGGATTACAGGCGTGAGCCACCACGCCCAGCATTATATGTGGTAACCGGGGATCAAACTCAGGTCCTTGCGCTTGCAAGGCAGGCGCCGGAACCACTGAGCTAACCCTCCAGCCCAAGAAAGATATTTTTCTATAATTTGTTTTCTTTTACCTCAAGGCCTCTGCATATTCTCAAAAGTCATTTCAAAGCATTAATGTGTCAGACAAACTTTCTGATCCCTCAGACAAGGTCAAGAATCCAAATTATTTGCTTTTCTAGAATTTTGCACACATATAGTATCCTGCTTATCATTTTATAACTTCAGAACTTAGAATATACTTTACTCTCCATAAATAATTATTGCATAAAACTATTTCCTTGTTTTTCTTGTTTACTGAGGATTAAACAGCCTTCACACTGAGCTATACCTCCAACTTTTTTTTATTATTATTATTATTATTTTAAATTTTTGAGACCAAATCTCCTGAAGTCATTATATTGCCTCAGCAAGGTTGGAACTTGCAGGCCTGCCTTAGACTCCCAGAGTGGTGAAATTGTATGTCCACCTGCTGAACTTTACCATATGGTCACCAATTCCATTAAATTTGATAAGAACCATGTCCAGGCGTAGAGCTCTCTAGGAAACCAGGCTGCAAATTAGAAAACTGCATGGTGACCAGCAAAAGAATCAGATAACCTGAGGACTTGAATTATCCAGTAAAGACAGACATTCCCTCCTATTTAAGAATTTTCATCCCCATAAATGTGATATGCTCCATATTTTCTATTAGATTTTCTTTTGATTTCTGCTTTTCAAGTGTTCTTTCGATGACTTAGTTATATACAATGCAACTTAAATATGTTTTTAGAGAACAAATACAATACATCAAGCCATTGCAAATGTAATGCAAGACAGGTGGTAACTGAAAAGGTTAGAACAGTAATCTGTAGCATAAAACCAGAAGATACAGTGTGAATTTCACTTTGGGAAAGTTCTCCATGATAAAGATCTCCACCAAGTAAAGAAGACACAATAGAACTTGAGGGATGTGGTAGTGATCTTTCAAGTTCATTTGGTTTTTACTTTTCAGTTTGTCTAATATATGTCTGCATTTATCATCACATTTATGAAGAAGTATAAATGAAAATTATTGAATTAGGAGTCCAAAATTTTCTGTGTCTAATGATGTCTCCTGAAGAGTCGATTGACCCATCATCTGTGTTTGTATAGATTTTGTACCCTAAGGTGGTGACAGTTAACAAAATGCACCTGGCATAACTGCAACAGTTCTACACAATGTTTGTGATAATATGTATCTGTAAGATATTGTCAAAGCCTAGAAATGTAGTCATGGCTCATCCAACGCATTGTGTGCTTATGAATATGTTATGGTTTAGATCAAGAATAACACCCTAAACTCTCACATGTTCAGAGCTGGGCACTTGGAAGGTAATCTGATCTTGAGGAAACAATCACTCAATGTGATGTTACAAGGTTGGGTCTTGTCAGGTGAGTGACATGGAAGGGTATGTCTGCCTCTCTGGCCCCACAGGTGTTTTGTCCCAGGGAGGACAAAGTGCGCTGGGCAGTACTTTCCATAGTTGCGTTCTGTCCAAGTTGTTTCTACCCTGACACTCTGTAAAGAAGCAGCTATATATAGTACAGGATTGCTTTACAGAAAGGTGTTCAAGGTATAGAAGCTGGATCAAACACTCTAGACATTTTGCATGGAATGGAATGGCCATTTACCAAATACTGGTGACTCTTTAAGGATGAACTGCTTAGTTTCCAGGCCAGTGGTTTTCTAGGTTAGTTATTTTCATCTAATTCAGCCTTTCTTTGATTTGTTACAGAGTATGAGTCTGGATGGTCTCATTGGCTCTTTCATAGCAAGATTAGGTTTCTCTCAGAAAACTGGGTTGTTGAGACTGAAAGCATGCACTATGAAAAGCCACAATCGAACTCAAGAGTATTGGATATCTATTCTCCAGTTTGGCCACTGCACAGAAGCTACAGGAAAGTCTTCTGGTATCGGTAGTTTCTCGAAAGGAAAATTCATCTGCTATGCTCTCTTATAAGGCTCCAGGCTGGAGCAACGATCCCAGAAGACAGATGAAAGCCAGGCAGGCTCTCAAAATTTCAGCGATAGATGAAATTAGTTATAATAATTACTATCCCAATATATCAAAAGTCTTATCATTTTAACAAATAAGCCAAATATTTTAATAAGATCTTTTACATATTTGTATTCTTTATTCTTTTACGCTAAACCTCTTGAATCCTGGATATATTTTCATGCACAATGCACTTCAGTTTGCATTTCAAGTTTATCAGAGCAACCTGATCAATAGAAATAATTCAAATAATTAAAATGTTACAGATGACAGAGAAAACTGAGGTAACATTTTTTAATTTTAAATTTAAATTTTGGTAATTACAACCAAGTTAGCCAAGAGTGAGTTTTGAAATTATAGGTTTCAAGAGCTAAAAAGCCATTTATGATCAGGAGCAGGGTATTGAATAGGACAGCGCAGTTCTAGCCACACTGGTTGCCTTGGTAACTTTCTTATCATTGAGACGCAGTACCTGATATCAGCAGCTTAAAGGGGAGGTTCGTTTTAGCTCACATTTCAGTCCACAATCAGCCAGCTCCAAAGAAGAAACACTGTGGCAAGGGGGTGGTGGAGGAAAGACAGCCAAGAAATGGAAGGGTGGAGCCAGGAAAGACCCTGCAGGTCCCACCCCTCAGTCACCTACCTTTCACCCGGCCCCAACTCCTAAGAATAAGTCAGCTAAAGCTCTGCAAAGAAGCACATGAGGCTTCTGGGAGACATCTCTGTATCAACCATATGTCACTTGGTACACAGCTTTTGAGGTCGTATGCAGAGCATCTTCCCAGGTGCACAAGTGGTTAGAGGAGGAACTTTGCTGACTTGCTTGGTGCGGAGACCCATATAGTGTTGGTTTTCTCTTCACCTACAACATTGGCTCCCCATAGTTCCTGGTATCTATCTCAGTAACTGATACACTCTATGATCCAGCTTTGGCAATGATCCCATTGGTTTGTCTTTTCCAACATTTTTTTTTAACTTTAACAAGCATAGATGCTTTAATAAGTGTTTCCATCCTTTCCCCATAATATAGCTCAATATTCTGTCTCATCATCTATCTCTTCCTCTACCTGTATTTGTCTATGTACATATTCATCATCTATCTTTGTCATATCTATCAGATATCTATTTATCTATCCACCTATCTATATCTGTCATCTATATTTTCTTATACTGTAATCTCAGAACACAGGTTTCTTACTGCCTTATTTAGTCCGATCTATCATAACAAAAGAGCTTGCACTGTGTGCTTTTTTAGCAAAGAGAAATTTATTTCCCACTCTGAAAAGCTGAAAACTCTAAGAGAAACGTGCTGGTATGTTTAATGCTGATGAGCGCTCTGCATAGATGGTTGTCTTCTTAACGCACCCTCATCCTGTGAAAAGGGTGAGCGAGCTCTCCCACTCGTGGGGCTCCCACTCTCATGGCCTAATCATCTACAAAAGGCTCCACCTCCTAACGCTTTCACATCGAGGGCTTAAGATTTCAACATACTCATTTTGTAGAGACACAAAAATGTAAGCATTCCGCACCTACTCATCCTACAGTCAGAGAATAGCCCTTCTGAAAGCGTCCTTTGCATGATGGGAAATAATTTTGTTCTGTAAATTTTATAGAGAGGGACATCATAAAGTGTAACCACCCTATCACATTTTAGAACAAGATGATACCCAGAGCGAGACTAAAACATCACTACCGAGATACCCAAAATCTCAACATCTAGAAATACTAAGAAATGTTTTAAGAGATTGAAGAGAAGAATAAGAGGGAGGAATCTCTCAAAACCCTTAAATTGAAATAAGAACTAAATATAAAAAGAAAATGACTAAAACTGCAATTTACTTAATCTAGATAAAGTACTCTTCAGGGCTCTGTTCTGTTGTCCACATTCCCCTCTTCACCAAACACTTCAATTGCTAACTGACTTCCTGTGATGTGTGTAAGTATTTATAACATGAAATATGTTCCCTTATGTATTGAAGCTTTGTCTTGGATAACTTAGTGGTTATTTCTTTTCAGGACTAGAAACGTATTTCCTCAACTGTAAATGCTTTGGTTAATATCTGCTGCTAGAAATTTAGCTCATCTCCAGAAGCCAAAGGATGCCAAGAGAACATGCTGTATAGTAGCCCTTCTGTGAACCCAACACAGTAATTAGCTTTTCCTCCCTATGGTGCACCCTTTAGCTGTTTCCTTTTTGTCAGCATCAACTGAGAATTTTATTAACTAGCTTGAGAAAAAGATAATCTATCATACTGAGTATTTTCTCAGAAATTTGAAATGAAGAATGCCAATGATACATAATTGTACAATGATTTAATTAAAATGAATTCATTTTCCCTTGCAATGAAATTACATTTGACACTAATGTTAATTTTCAACCTGAAAATTAAATGTTTTATATGTCATGAGGATGGAATGATGGTGGTAGAAAGTTTGGGGTGACCAGCTGGCATCTCACCTGTGTGAAAGAGGACTCCCGCATTAGTACTGTAGGACACCATGGATTTGCAGTCTGCTCTGGAAATTTCCTTTTCACAGAGTGAATTGCAAAGGATATGCAAGAGCTCCAGAGAGCTAGAAAGTAGATCATGTGTAAACAGATGAAAACATTTCTTCAGCCAAGCAAATATTGATGCTGCTAGAATGAGACTTACAGTTACTGGGTGACCATTAATTTCAGAGAAAGGTCAAGATGCAGTTCTCAACATTGTAAGGCAAGAATGAAATAGGAGTTTGAAAATAAATGTTGCAAGCAATTTTACATCATTACCTTTTATTGGGAAATAAACCCAAGTGTTAATTTTGGAAACAAAAGACTGTTTCCAAAAATTTATAACTGATAATTTCTACATGTCATGAAGTGTGAATAATACTATAGAGAACTCTCTGTAAAAGTGAGTGACCAATTATGAGGATATATACAAAAATTTGTATTAACTTTTTAAACTTCATATGGAACATGGAATCTAACCCATCCCCTCCAAAAGTTTCTGGAATCCCAGAGAAAATACTACCATGTAGTCAAAGAAAGGGTCATGAGTCTAAATGCATGCCTTATTTAATATCCTGGAACACAAATGGGAAAGTTCTTAAAAAGACAACAGTTTTAGATATGGTTTAGTATTTCCAAACAAATTTAATAATTATCAGTGGTTTTTAAAGCTAGGCAGATGTTTGGTTTGTTGCATGTATATAATTTTATAGTCTTATTAGATAAATGAATAATTGAATATAAAGACACAATAAGGGATTAATATATTTTAAAACAGCATAGAACTTCTAGAAAGGAGGGATGAAGTTTAAGGGTCCTTGAGGCCAAATGTGATACATTTGTAGAAACCACTTTCAAACTCTAGTACCCCATTGTTATAATATCATGTGTCACTCAATATTTTATGTGTTTGGAACTAACTTCTGAGGTGACTGAGTCACAGGGCAAAGACTTCATAAATGGATTAGTGTATTCATAGATTAATGATTCAGGAGTTATTAAGGATGTAAATTTGTTTTTAAAAGGCAGGCTTTTTCTCTGACCTGCTGCTCTGTCTCACCCTGTGAGGGCTTTTGCCATGCTATGATGCTGGGCGTCCTGTACCAGATGCAGTATCTTGCTTTGAACTGCCTGGTCTCCAGACCCTGGAGCCAAAATTAACTTTCTTTAGAAATCCCTCATTCTTGAGTATTCTATGAAAGCAACACAAAACATATTAACATACTAGGTTTTCCTCAAGTTTTCTACAGGGCCCTCCCTTCCTTATTCATGAAAGCCCTACTTCTTTCTTCAGAGACTTGTATAAATGGTATGATGTAGAATTGGTCATGTGTGTCCGCAAAGGAGAGGAAAATGATCTTTTTAATGTCTTGACTTCAAATTCAGTGTAGCAGCTGTAGATGGTCTCTGCAAACCACGCAAGGAAATGGGCATCCTGTCATTGTCCAGGCCTTCCATCTCCCCCTGAGTGAGTTCAAAGGTCTTTTGTCTCTTGTGATGGAGAAGGTCAATACAAACTTTTAGTGGCATCTTTAGTAGAACATGTGTGCTTATTTGTAATGATACAAATGAAAAGGTAGAAGAGGAAAAAGGGGAAGAGATCGAATACTTGAAGAGAGCCAGCTAGTTTATCTTTTTGGTTATCTTCAGTTTTAATATACTCTTTGTGACAAAGTGACTTAATAGATGTTTGATTGGTGATGGTGAAAAAGAGTCTTATAAAGGCTGTTAAAGAAGCATTGGTTAATCATTTAGATATTAAATATCATTTGAGCCAAATAGTGTTATTAGTAGGACCAGGAATTGATTTTATTTCCAAAGTTGAACATAATAGATGTTCAATTAGTGGCAGTGAATATGAAGAGAGTCTTGTGACAGAGGCTAAAGAAAGTACTTCCTGATTAATCAGTTTGTTTTTTTTGTTTGTTTGTTTGTTTTTTGAGACAGGGTCTCGCTTTGTAGTTCAGGCTGGCCCTGAGCTCACTATGGTGCCCAGGCAAGCCGCGGCAAACTCAGCAGTCCTGTCTCTACCTCCCAAGTGCTGGGATTACAGGCGTGAGCCACCACGTCTGGCATTGTGGTATGCGGTGTTGATTGTTGGTGGGCGTGTCTCCACGCCCAGCATTCTATGTGGTTACCTGGGATCAAACTCAGGTCCTTGCACTTGTGAGGCAGGCGCCAGAACCACTGAGCTAACCCTCCGGCCCCTGATTAATCAGTTTTGTACTTAAAAATCATTTCTGTTAAAAAGCATGATTACTTGCCAGGCATGGTGGCTCACGCCTGTAATCCCAGCACTCAGGAAGCAGAGACAGGAGGATTGCTGAGTTCCAAGCTTGCCTGAGCTACATAGTGAGCTCAGGGCCAGCCTGAACCACAAAGTAAGACCCTGTCTCAAAAAAAAAAAAAAAAAGAAAGCATGATTACTTGCTTAGGAATTGAAGAGAATTTTACTACCAAAATCACAGCAAAGAATTTTCCAAAGTATACTTATAATTACTATCTTATGGGATCAATGTCCTCTAGAATTTCTGAGTTTGTCCTAATTTTATGAAAGGCTGTTCAACCTAGGAATCTGTTGGGAGTGGAAATATTTGCTATCCTTTTTATTTAGTTAGTTAGTTTTTGCTCTCCACTTTAAAGATACATGTCACTCAAGCATGAATAAGGCATACTTGTCAAAGCATATAGTGAAGTTTTAAAGAAATAGTTGGCCTGGGCCGGAGGGTTAGCTCAGTGGTTATGGCACCTGCCTTGCAAGCGCAAGGTCCTGAGTTTGATCCCTGGAAACCAAATACAATGCTGGGTGTGGAGACTCACGCTCACCAGCAATCAATATGACATACCACAGTGCCGGGCGTGGTGGCTCACGCCTGTAATCCCAGCACTCGGGAGGCAGAGACAGGAGGATTGCCGAGTTCGAGGCTTGCCTGGGCTACATAGTGAGCTCAGAGCCAGCCTGAACTACAAAGCGAGACCCTATCTCAAAAAAAAAAAAAATAGTTGGCCAAAAGTCATTTTTGGGAAAATGTAGTACAGGAAAATCTGCGTTTTTTTTGTTTGTTTGTTGGTTTGTTTTTTGAGACAGGGTCTCACTTTGTAGTTCAGGCTGGCCCTCAGCTCACTATGTAGCCCAGGCAAGCCTCGAATTTGGCAATCCTCCTGCCTCTGCCTCCCGAGTGCTGGGATTACAGGCCTGAGCCACCCAGCCTGGCATGGTGGTATGTGGTTCTGATTGCTGGTAGGCATGAGTCACCACGCCCCGTATTGTTGTATGTAGTTACTAGGGATCGATCCAGGTTCCTTGCAGCTGCTAGGCAAGTGTTGGAACCACTGAGCTAAATCTCCAGCCCAAGATGGGGAAATTCTTAGGGCTTTTTTACTCTCAACCTTCTCGTGACACCTTCATCATACCAACTTTACAAGCTGATAGATGCACCTCAATGACTGAAAATGTGTGCTGTTTGCTTCAAAAGTTATGAAATGAGTTGCTTACTATACTAGTTTTCTATGGCTGAGAAAAAATAGCCTCATACATAGTGACCTAAGACAATCCCTATCTATTACTTCACAGTTCTGGAAGTCCTAAGTTAGGCAGTTCAATTGGCTTCTTTGTTGAGAATCTTGCCAAGCTTAGATGAATGTGTTACATGGGAGGTGATCTTTTAAAGGTGTTTCATTGCTTCCAAGCTTTTTCAGGTTGTTGGCAGAATTCAGTACTTTATAGTTGCAGGACTGATATCTTCATGTCCTGGTTGGCCATTAGCCTGAATTGCTTTCAGATCCTAGATGCAAACTGACTGGTTGTTGGGATAGCCCCCTAGATCTTCAAAGGTAACAGAGGAGTATGATGTTTCTTGAGCTTTTCTTTTGTCATATCATGAATTAAATTGAGTCCATCTAAATAACAATCTGCCACATAATAGTTGTGAGAGTAATATGTCATCATATCAATAGATTCCTCTCCCTGGAAGGAAGATTGTCCTTAGTCCTCGGTCGTGACACTTAGAATCCTGCCTACCAAATTTACCAACATTTAAACATCAAGATATCTCACATAGATACTCAGGAATCCTCTATCTCTTGAGTCAGAATATCTGACTTGGAGCTGTTGTAGGTGAACAATTTGTGTATCTGATGTGTGAAAGTCCCTTTTTGAGGTGTATTTACTAATCCAGTTCACCATTCCTTATTAATATACACTTTCAGTTTTAATCTCTACTTATTTCAGTTATCCATAAGAGCTTCATACAATAAGGTTACAACATTGTAACATTTATGGTTATACCTCTTGAAATCTAAATTTAATGATAAAGCTAGTCATCCCATTGATATTTGCACTTTGAAGATAATAAGACAATCTCAAGCTAAACACTTATGTTCCTTTTGTCTCTCAAAATGGTTCTTGTAATATCGTTTCAATAAACTTAGTAATTCTGAGCACATACCATTTTTTTGTCTGGTAAGTGAATAATATTGCAGAAATTAAATGCTACCACTGAGTTACTCCATGCAAAAGACACAACTATACTCTCAGTGGACCAATGTGTTCTGTGTAATCATGCCAGCAGCAGAAAATAGAATCTGTCATAAAAAATAAATTATCCAGGAGTCAGGCCATGTTCACACAGCTCAGTACCAAATTTCATTTTCCTTGTTCTTCAGCTGAGAGGCTGAATAAACACTTACAAAATAGTTTGAAAGATCACTTTGTCAGAGTTGGGTTCCACAACCTCAGAATTCAGAAACCACATCAGCTGGGAGAACTGCTGTTTTTCCTGTGCTATTCTCTGGGATCCCCACCTCAGTTTGGTTTTTCAGGTTACAGGAGTCATAAAGGGAGAGGGTGAGGCAGGACAAAACATGCAGGCTACAGAGGCTACTGTTCGGGGGCTGTGGGAGGACAGGCTAGGGGTGGAAGGATTGAGGTAATGGGATTAGATTCAAGTTGTTGCAGGTTAGATTGTGCAATAGGCAGATATTAGTACGTTATTCGCATTTGGATAATGTGTTAGGAAACTGCCCTCTAGTGAAGAATACAGCAGTGAGAGGCAGAACCTTTGGAACCAGGATACATAGGTTTAAATTCTACCTTCAGTGATTGAGACATTTGTGTTGATCCCCAAACTCTTATGAAAAATTAACCCCCAAAGGAATGGCACTACGAGATAGGGGCTTCAGGTTAAGTAACAATCCCCACAAATGAAACTGGTGAATTGATGATGTGGCCAGGTGAGCCAGCATCTGCGTCCCTTTGTCCTTCAGTTCATCTGCCTTGTTAGGCCACAGCCGTTTCTCTCTGTGGAGGTGGCCGCAGCAAGGCATCATTTCAGAAGTGGAGCAGCACCTGCCCCCTCTAGCTGTGGCCTTTCTATCCTTTGTAATGACATGTAAATTAGCATTGTTTATCAGTTACCTAGGACTTAGGCATTTTTATAGGAGCACAAACTGACTCAGACACTCTCTGCCTCTTACAAATCATATGGCCTGAAGCAGGTTGTTTCCATACTATGCGCTTTGCTATCTGCATATAAAATGCCCATAAAGACGACATGTGTCAGGACTTCACAGCAGCTAAAATGCTGATGGATCCGGAAGAACCTTCCAGTAAATGCCAGGCATTGTTATTTCTGTCACAATTAGGGGACGCCTGATGCTTCTCTTCAAAAATAAATAGCAGCAACCCTAAATGAAAGCTGTTGAAAGACAGAGAAGATGATTTCCATTCTCTTTACAGGTATATCAGGTTTCTCTGCTTTGCAAGGAAAAGGCACAGTTGACTCTTCTCAGTTAATTAGGCTTGAAAACTGTTTTCCTTCCTTCTGCCTCAGGCCTCTTGCTCAGGCACAGCTCATTGTCTTACAGCTCATTGTCTCTCCGCTCCTCCTCTCCCCATTCCCTGGTTTCCTTT